>OMOW01026862.1:0-20323 GCA_900312555.1 Lamprogrammus exutus | reverse complement strand
CAAGTGATGGACGAACCTGTTTATGCATTGCATTACAATATTGCGTGTAAAGCAGGACTTTATTGTAGCTTAATTTCAGTAATGTATGTGTGCTTTGTGGAATAAACAGAAAAGCAAGATTAAAAACTGAAAAGTGTTTTAAGAGCAAAATGCAATATTGAATTTGTCTGACTTTTCAAATCAATTGTTTTTTCTATCGATGTTGCAGTGACATAACTCTTTTGGCCTACTGTTTAATACTGAATCTACAGAGCTTTGTGAAAATAAAAATGTGAGCTTTGGTTCCACCTACCATTTTGCTGGTTTGCATTCATAAAATCTGTGATTAATTAGACCTTGTGCTGCTCTGGTTTATGTAGGAGTTTTATTTTATTTTTAGATTTTGTCGCACTGATGAAATCTGGTCTTTGCAAAATCCATTGCAGCTTAACCAAAATGGTCGAAGTTGCCAGTGACAACTGTCTTCACAGTGGACACAGAGAAAGAATAAACCTCATCATACCAACCTGTCAGTTTAGCAGGGATAGAGTTCATGGTGAAGAATGTCACGGTCATCATCAGCTGCAGGGAGTGCAGAAATAAACAGAAACACTGCGTGAAAAGGAACATTTAGATAACTAAATCAGCACAGGTGAGCCATCAGCTGAATGTCAAAAAAAGCCCTGAGCTCTGACACTCACTAGTGTTAAATACATAAAAAGGACACTAATTGCAAGTACTCACAGTCTCCTATCTGGATAAAGACAGCAGTGAATAGCTGCAGAACCACAAAGCTATATGCCTTGAAAGTGCAGGTTCATTCACCACAGACCTGAATACCTCAGTGTAATAAAAAAACTTAAATAACAATAATATTTCTTGCAAAATAGTTTCTATCCATACCCAACACACATCGATTTATTTAAGCACAAAACATGGACCACAATATGATCTAATTAGCCTTGTTTCCCCTTTCAGTGAATCTGTATTATTTTTTGGAGACTATCAAACCTTAAAGCTGCAGTGCCAGTTGCCAACAGTAGAACTTATGTATGTAATGATATACGTATGTACGTATGTCATTAGCAGAAATTGTGTGGAACTCTTTAGGTCTTGTGATTGCTTAGCACAATGATGGCCAAGGAATGTGAAGCTGTTTGACAATGTAGTGGGGGAAAAAAGGTGGTATTTCAGGGCCTCATGGACCAGGTTTAATCCAAACACACAGCACATCAGTAGAATTTGGGAGGTTCTAAAGAGCATGAAAGCTTTCCTTTTTGAACAATAGTTCAATTTCTCACCAGACATGACTAAGAATGCACCATGGCAGCAATCCAAGAATGAGTTAAGATGAATGCAAAGGACAGCATTTCTGCTCTTCTACAGTCTAGAAATTCATGACTTTCTTTTTAAACATTTCCATTACTTTGGCCAAGGTCTCGCCTGGTATGGAAATGTTACAATAAATAATTGAAGTGGATTTTTAACAAATACAAACACGACAAAACAAAATTATACAAAAGGTGATTAACTACATAAGTATCAATGGTCAAACATGGCTCCAGGTGATGGTTCTTTGTGACATATGTAAAGTAAACAAAGAATGAGCATTTGTTATCTTTTGTTAGCAATACAGGTCCAAATACAGAAGTGACAAAATCTTCAGATATTATTTTCCTCCCGAAACTGAACGAGTCAATTTCAAAACTCTATATGTTTTATAGGTTTTTTTTAAGCTGACTTCAGTGATGAATCCACTGAATGAATATTACATCAAATAGAGTGTATAGCAACCAACAACAACTGAAAAAATGGATGCAGTTTACACACAGATACACACCTTGAATGACTATCATCACATCTAATATTAAATACATATTGAACAACATATTACAATAAACACCTGATTGACACTTTCTTCCTTCCCTGATGACAGGTTGAATGGTGAAGCCAATTATAAGTAAATTTACCATGGAAGACTCGTTTCTGCAGACTGGCACCAGAGGAGGGGGTTCTCTCCAAGCTCAGCAAGACATCCTTCATACTGTGAATATAAATGACACCGTATGTTAAACTAGCACAGTATGATGCCTCACAGAACTCAATATACTGTACACAGAGACCTCTACAGTTAAATGCATAGATGTTTAACTGAGGCTTTTACTTTTGTTACTTTTGCTCTCTCAACACTAACAGCAACAAAAAGTCCAAATTAATTGATTTCTGCACACATTAAAAGCAACAAACAGCAAACTGGGAATCCATGCTAAGATAATATAATTACACATAAATATGTTTTGAAAGACTGAAACGGTTCAGAAACACTCCCCTCTGCATATCGTCAGAGGCTTAGGCTGGCTGCATGACACAAACATCCATATCATTTTAATAGGCTGCCAGTCAAACGAGGAAAAAGAAAGTGTATGGGAACGGAGTGAAATCCAATGTCAGTCTTGCCACTGGTGAATACAACTTTGGTCTCTTCACTGAATGGTTTTATCCTTCCAGTTTACTTATGACACAACTCCTCTTTAAAATCCATAGGTTACAGAAGCAGTTTTGAGATTTTTTCCAGAACCTCCTCTTAACCTTAGAAAACTGATGAATGTGACTTGAGAAGCTCTTTCCACTTCAGCTTGTTCTTACCCCAGATGAAGGGCATTTCTAGTGGGTGACCGTGAGTCATGAAATCTCTGACAGGGAAAGAGTGATGCACTGTTTTATGCATACAGTAATTACTGTGTCTGTTTTGGTGATTCTTATAATACCACCTACTACCCTCCCTTAAAATAGCCAATAGGATCCTGCTTGTTATTTGTCGTTGTGTTTTCTCTCACTGCTGACACCAGAAGTCATTCTTGTCCACCAGATAACACGTTTCTAATGATAGAAACATATGTTTAGCCAAACACAGAATGTAGTAGTCGTACAGGCACAAAACATTTTTGTTGCTTGTTAGACTTGGAATATACTGTCAACAGCTGTATGTTCTTAACTGAAATTAAAAATAATGATGCATCATGTCACCTTTGGTTTATTAAGGAGTCGTTGAAGGTTTCATACATCATCAGGTCAAAAATATGAGAGATTGGAATAATCCATCCATCCGCTCTCAATACCAGTGTTTCTTTTTCAGGTCACAGGGCACTGCAGCCTGTCCTTGTTTGTTCTTTTGGGAAGAGTCAGGGTATGTCCTGGACAGTTTCCCAGTCTTTCCAAGGGGCTAACACACAGGCCCCTTGTATGCCTTGCATGAAAATACGATCTCTGCATCTGAATACATTAGCTGGATGATAACCGACACAATGACAGGACTTGCATTTACAACTTGCTTTAAAAAGCTTACTCGTAATGTAGATTCTGCCTGCCATGGGATCAGATCTCAGCAGGTGGGCCATTACACATTTATTAACAAGAGCCTGCAGAGGAACATGAGGGAGGGTAACATTTTCAACTTGTTGGCAGATTTTATCTGTGAAATCTGTCCCAGCTGTATGGATTGCATTTACACATTGTTAGTTGTGACTGAGATCTGATCACCCTGGCAGATCAGTTGCATTGTTCTGTGCACATTTCTACCTTGTATTGATATGTGTTTTTCCTGAGTGGGGCTATGTGTCTGGATACAGATTTCATGTTAAATGGTTTCCAAATCACCTCACCTGCATGTTTTTGGATGTGGGAAGAAGCCAAAGCAAACCAACAGATCCAGTTGGATCTGAACCCAGAACCCTCTTGTTATGTGGTGGCCGTGCTAAGAATTGAACCACCATGCTGCTTGATACCTAAGCTGTCAATTAAAATCAACTTTTTTTTTCTCCTGACATTTAATTCATTTGTAATTTTCAGTATACTGTGTCATGTTTTGCTGTTGACAGGCAGTGTGCTCCCCTGGGTACAAGCTCATTTAAAAAGCGGCAATAGGGTAGCAGCTGCCAGATTAGTGTCTGGGAGCAGTGAGTGATGAGGAGACTCTCGGCCGCTGGATCACATGCTGGCATTGTTGAACATGACACACTCCTGGTTTTGGCCCCTTGGTGTGTCATAATAATAAATCAATGACTTGGTTCAACATGCTCAGCTTCCATTAACTGAGCTTTAAATAATACGTTAGAGACATTTATGCTGCCATTTGTGTGCCCAATGCAGCACACAGTCGCTAGTCCTGTGTAGCAGTTTCATTCATTCATGTCAAGCATTACCGTACCTCTTTTGATTCTTTTAGTGAGTAGTTTTATTACTTCTACCAATATGGGTACTTAAATATTGTTGCTTAGCAACACACATGTAATTTAAAAATAGAGAATTAGCATTGTGAGTGACACTAACAATCACATGCTCTTCATTGACAATTATATACAGTATACTGTATATAAATACAATCCTCATTTCAAGATTAAGATGAAGAGATAATAAAGGGACAAAAACACAATTTAAGATATGTTTGCTATGACTTTAAGTTAAGGACAATTTATTAATAATATATGTGTAATCACTGGCTGACAATACATTTTTCTGTTAATTATATGGCTACATACCAAAGAAACAAATAATTTTTTCTAAGTATATCAAAATTAATTTATTAACCATATATCAATTTTAAATGATTTTGTGACAAGCTTCTGCTGAGGAGGAATAGTCCCATTGCTGTTACTCTGCAAGTTCCAGTCCGGCTATCTGTGGCTGTAGGTCCTTTGTCTGACAAAAGCATAGAAAAGTGGGTGTGAATTGGTTAAAAAAAAACAGTATATCTAGTGGAATAGTTGTGTAGAGGTGTCCAACACTGTCTACCATTTTCTGCACCTTCACGTTTATACTTCTGTGTTTTGGTTGTGTCACCCGGGAAGCCCTCGAATGTAGCGAAGTCATGTGCACCACTTTGCCACGTGGCATATACAACTTTCTGATGAGCACTCAAAGGCAGCACAAGTGCAACTGTTGACTGAGTGATGAGTATGTGACAGCAGCAAACAGTCTAAGTACTCGGATCGGCAGTCCGTTATCAAGCTCAGAAAATATTGAACACCTGAATGCGGCGATTTACCAATCAGAATTGAGTATTACAGAGTCGTTTATTGATAGAGGTTAAGACACATGCCTGATACACAGTCAGCCATCCAGGTGAGATAAAAATTTACAACTTATGAAACTGGCTGTCAGAAACCAATATTTTTGGCTCTAAATGGGGGTTTATGACTCAAAACAACAGACTGTGACAAGTTTTCACCTGTGTGTCTATTTACGGCCTTTCCCTAGGCGCTACACCCTTACTCTGTTTATGTTGCTTTCTTTCCTCCACTCTCCCAAAAACAAAGAGCTGGCTCTCATCCATGCTCCCATTAAACATTGTGACTGGAGGGCATTATGGTGCAGGCAGCTTGCTGTAGGTTGGTTGACTGACTTTAGGATCTGACCGTCAGAGAGACAACTGGGACACACCCATATACCCAGTGGTGCATTAAGACAAAACTGTTTCTCAAGAACGAATTCTAGATTTATTTGAAGGAAAATTACATATAATGATCACCACATAGGCTGTTATAATTTGCTATATCTGCTATGATCTGGACAGACAGACACACAAATATATAGTATACTGTATAGAATTCAGCAGTGGCTTCGCTATGGTCTCACTTTCAGGGCTCAACACTAAATGCAAAAATACTCAGGACTTTCACTTTCTGTATGAAGTAAAATACTCTAATGAGGTGAATTCAGGTGAAAATTGTTGTGTCCCTTAAGCATTTGCAATGGGAATAATTGTCAAAAATTTCAAATTTTACTCTCAATATGCACTAGTGGGGAAAGTTTAATTTAGTAGTCACAGAAAATAAGTCATGTTACATGATCTCAAAAATATGGCCTGAGTGCCTCAAGCTGTAGTACACATCATTTTAGAGGAAAATAATCTATTCGCGCTATATGGATCTTCTGCACATATTACCAAAAAGAGAGAAAAGGTAGTTTGTTTAATGGAGAAACTTAATATCCAGCTAGAACACATACCTCTGCCAAGACTTAATGACTGTTTAACTAACCATGAAATCAGATCTATGAAAAATAATTGATTGTATATTGTCTTTTGGATCTATGTGTTATATGATTTCGATCAAACTGTCAAAATATGTCCAAAACTTTCATCACATTGGTATACAGCAATGTCTTTATGTGACCATAAACTTTGATCTGGCAGATTCTGATCAATATCTGGATCTGGGCTTAATTGCACCAATTGATAGTCCTCATCAAAGGCACATGCCTAATTTGTTTAAGATCAGTGTCTTATTTTTGGAGAAATAGGCAAAATTGTTAACAAATGCAACATCTTGTCGGTGTATGCGTGTGTCTGTCAGTGATGGCCTCCCGGTGTTAAATTTTAAACACATTTCTCTGATGGGTTGTGTGACCCTCGTCCTGTCACGACATCTGGGCCGAGCCCCAAACATTCTAAATTCCTAACAATGCTCCTGATGTACACACACTTGATTGTCCATTGGTTACAGAATTAGCTGTGGAGTGCAGGCATGGGTATTTGTGGAGCCTGAGATGAGAATGACCCCAAACTATTGACTTTGTTATGTTGTCCCTGAGTGTGTGAAGTGAGGATGGGCAGTTTCAGAGAAGAGGGTAGAGGTCTTTTATTTTCACTGATAGGGGGTCAGACATTGAAGGAATGACCAAAGAGTGGTGAGACCAAGTCAGCTTCAATTACGAGCTCTTGTAGTTTTCTCAGAGGTGTAGTATAGTGCTTTTAAGGGGGAATCAATGAGGTGACAAACTGGTGTGGACAGCAACCTCCTTCATTTGTGTATCCAGTCCTGGATGCTCTGTGCACCCAGTGTGGATGTGTGTTTACTAACCATATATAAATGTGCAGTGCATTCCATTTATGATAATTGAATGCTTTGGTCTATTTGTGTTTTGGTGGTTTATTTTCTGCTAGTGGTTTTAATGGCTTGTTATCTATCTAAACCTGTTTTTAAACATCTCTTAATGGGTGTTCACATGCATCACCCACTGACGCTCACTGCTTCTTTGTTTTTAGCTCACAACAGCACCATTAAGGACCATTAAGGTTCTTTTCAAGGTTATTCTTCATTGTTGAGCTCCTGTCATATCAGAGTATGTTGTTTTTGATGGCATAGGATGCTCATGCTGATCGGTAATATTTTTAGCTGAATTAATTGTGCAGGAGTTTACATGAATTTGTCACAGGAATTGTTTCTACATGAACGGTTTTATCCTGTGAGATTACTTATCAACAAGCTGTGTAAATACAGCACAATACCCTGAAAACTGAGCTCTCCAGTTAAACACATAATAGCAAGAGATATGGGAAACAATTCTCTAAACTAATTAAATTAAGGATTTCCATTTAAGTTGCAATTCAGCACATTCATTTGTATCCATGTACTGAACAAATGCGGCAAACTGCAACACTTAAAATCCAAAGAAATTCTAAAGAAAGGTAGGACCTGCTACATTGGGACATTATAGCAGGTCACAAGAAATGTATGAAAACATACACTGTGTATTCTTATTCTGTGTATTCTTACCGATTTTTAAAAAATAGGTTTTCACCAGGCACCCAAGAGGCTAATGTATTAATGCAGCAACTTTTCTTTCTTTGTCTCTGCAGGAAAAGAAGAATATGTTGCAACCTTCAAAGGATCTGAGTTCTTCTGCTACGACTTGTCCTTGAACCCAATTCAAAGCAGCAGTGATGAAATCACATTGTCATTCAAAACCCTGCAAAGGAATGGACTGATGCTGCACACGGGCAAATCAGCAGATTACGTCAACCTGGCACTGAAAAATGGGGCTGTCTCACTCGTCATTAATTTGGGGTCTGGAGCATTTGAAGCTCTGGTGGAGCCAGTCAATGGGAAATTTAATGACAATGATTGGCATGATGTCAAAGTTACAAGGAATCTACGTCAGGTAACAGTACAGAGGGTGTATGCAGAGACTCCGTAAATGAATCAAAACAAATGCACTTAAATCATTATCATCATACAATATATTATTTTCCCCCAATTGTTCCTAATTTGATTTGTAAATTAAATTATGGTTGTTTATGGTGGAGATAAAACAGAGCCACAACTGAGCAGGGACATTTAGATGTGAATCAAGACTTCTATCATGTTACAATTTGAGGCAGATAAGGAGAACACTGCTTTTAAAAGGCCATCCAGAGCAAGTTGATTCAATCCGTCTAGGACAAACCAAGCACAGCTTGTCTAGCATGGGGTTTAATTGCAGAAAGATATTTTTCTACAAGTTTATGTACTATGAATTAAGAACAATTTAATTAAAATTAGAATGACTAGACTCAAATGACAGTGAAGTAAGAAAAACATGCATATAGTATAAGCAAAATATATTACTAGTTTACTAGTGGTTTATCTTTCTGTGTGGGAAACAACTTTGGATCATAGGCTAAGTTTATTATTATATTATAATAGCTTCACATAATAACTAAAGGACAATTGCCATGCTTGTAAGCATGTTATCATATTTATGAAGCACTAAATCCTGTGGACTGTTACTGTTTTATGCGGTAACAGAAGGACTCACAGTTGAATAAAAAATACAATTCCAAATTGTAACTCTAGGTTTATTAAGACTGACAATGCCCTGCATGTGGATCTCATACACAGGGCAGCAGTCACATTGGTTCTATTTCACACAGGCAGTTCAATAAACCTGTAGTTATCTGTTGGGACTACTTGTCAGGTCCAAGAAGCAACCACGCCAAACATAGCAGGCAGCTCAGCAGCACAAACAGCGCCCACAAGTCAGCATTGCCAGCACTGAGAGCCAACCTCGAAAAGCTTGAAACAAACAAAGTGAGGTCATCCCACCAAAATGCCTAACTGTTTTGCATACATATGCTCTAGATGGAATCCACCACACAAGGACTGTATTCCCATATTCACCAGTAGCTTAGATTTTCCTGTGGCAGTGCTCCCCAAAATTGGCGATGGCAGCCTCATCATGACAGGATTCGTTCTGCACCATGACGCGGTCCTGTGGCAAACTGCTACCACGCTGACACGAGTTAAGATGTTGGTGTTGCCAAGAGCAAAGGATGAAGAGGAAGGGTGTAAAGCAGCCTTTTAGGTTATAGCAGGTTCAAACTCCTCCAACTGCAAACGTTTTGTCCCAGTTAGACACCTTGAAGTGTTAAAGTGTTCATTTGCAACTGCCAATTGAAACCAGGAGCCAATTTATATATGATACTGCTGCCACTGTAATGCTGGTGGACATCCTGGACATCAGCGCCAATGTCATTGACCCATCTCAGGCTGAGAATGACCGCAAGGTTGCCAAGGCCCAGATCTATCTACAGATTCTCTGCTGCTTCCACAACATATTTCTGCCCAAGGTTGTCCCCTGTAGCAAGACCTTGGTTTTCTCTAATCTTCAGGCCACAGGTAGAGGAGTGATTTGGTGACACTTCTGGTATTTGAGATAAATTGTCATGTAAGAAACCTAGAAAATGTTTGCACGTGTATCAGAGGGGCAAAACACTATTGTGACATTCATTATTACCATTTTGTTTCAAATGAACGCTGTCATAGATTTCATTTGTGGAAACCACCGAGAATGTATTGCACAGCCCAAAGAGAAAAGGTTACCTCACATTCAGCTTTTGCAATAAAGAAGTCTAATGTGTGAGATGGGGCTCGTCAATGGAAGCTACAGTTCCAGAGCAAGAGAAGTTGATCACCATCCTGGTCTTCAGAGTCACTCAGAGAGAATCTGATTCTTGGGAACAGAGCGCTCCTGGATGCCTGAGGCAGCTTGTTGTGGTCCCATGCAGCAGTAGCTGACATAGTGTGGATCACTTGCCACTACAAGACCTGTAGGGCAGGGAGGGCAGAGTCTCGTGTAATTGACGTCTGGCCAGGGTCATGCTGGACTTCAGTTTTGTGGTCTCATTGTCATTTCTCTCAGCCAGCCCTGAAGATAAGTGGATGCAGAGCTGATGTTTTTACAGACTTGTAGCTCATCACAATTGCCTGACAAATTTCTCCGTTTAGGAGAGTGGTCAAGCTCTGTGTGAAATAGAACGACACAGATGTTTCTTTCCAAACTGCCAAATCAATCAGATTTTTTTAAAAGATGTTTATGGGATTTCTAAGGACAGATAGGTCAAAAGCAGGCTCTTTTAACAAATTATTAACACATCTCTAATTCTGTTCCTGCTCATTTGGTGGAAAATGTTTGCTTTCACCTCAGTAACAAAACTGCTTTTTTGCATAGTAAGCAAAATGATTATTGGCAATACTAACGTTTTGAAGAGCTTGAACATTCACTTCATTGGAATTATGATAGAAAAAAAATATTGAGTGCATGATCTATGGGGGAATCAGAATGGCCACCCTCCTCATTCTGTGTCAGGGTCTTCTTTGCTTTGTCTCATTGCAGTAAAGTGATCCTAAAGTTCATCAATAAGACCAAAAGGAGGTACAGTATCGTATAGTCGCCGGAAAGTCTGTAAGAGTGGATTGGTTTTGAGCCTAAAACCAACTATCAACTATCAAAAACACAAAAATAACAAGTGCCGTTTTGACTTTCGTTAAAGAGGGTCAACTGATGTGCTCTAGGCATTCTTTCTTACAAACCATTTGATGTCTGTCAGTCATAAGCTTTTGTCAGGACTTGGGAATGGGATTGTTTCTGCGACTCTTATCAGCCTGATCACACACACAGCATGGTGCAAATCCACCATGAAAACATTAGGGACTCACTGATTGAGCACTGGCCCCTCTTGTGGAGCATTCTTGTTCTTACCTGGGTCTGCTTTTTTTCTTGTTAAACTTATTTTGCCCTTCTAATCTCTGCTACTAACATGCTTTGGAAACAAACTAACATCATTCATGGAATGTGTCATTCTACTAACCTGTATGGTTTTTGCCGTTTAACAATGTACTAACAATATTGACCATCATATATTATTTGAGTAACAATCGTTATTCTGTTCACAGTTTTTAATTTCCTTTCTCCCCCCTTTTCCACAAAGCACTCAGGCATTGGACACGCTATGGTAAACAAACTACATTGTTCGGTAGATATCATTCTAATTGTCTCTTAGTTTGGGTTTTGCGTGTGTTTCTTTTCTTTCTTTTTTTTACTGTAGACGTCATTAACAAAAAAAGGGGAACTGCGGTTGGTACTCTTCTGCTTACTTTTGGAATCCTTTTTTATTTCTGGGTTCATTTCATTTTTTTCACCCTCTGTATTTCACTTGTTTGCCATCCAATTCTGTTTGATCCACCTATTAGGAGCATCATCTCAAGCCTTTTGCATCAAGCACTGGTTAACTAGGAGGACCTGGCCTGATGCTCTTTGGCTCAGCCCGTTGTATTCCCATTCATTATGCATGGCGTGCACTTTGAACACCTAATGCAAATGTCAAACTGCCCATTTGTCAACATGAATGTCATAGTCGAGTCGTGTTTGTCATTGGTGCTTCTCTGGTGCTTTCTTATTTCTCTTTTGTGGTTTTGCAGTATCCATGTGCTCTTGCATGCATCTGACACAGTGGCATGTGTCAAAATACTGACTCCTTAACCTGGTCTGCAGTTTGGAACATTTTTCTTTTTGCATCCATGTATGCAAAAAGAAAACACAACTGCATGCATGCATTTTTCTGAATAACTCTTTCGACATTTAATTCGACACTTAAAGGTGATTTTGCTTTTCATAGCATGTGTCTAACCAACTAGCATGTTCTAATTTATTTTGTAGAACTGCTGAATGTACTAATATGAATTTAGTTTAACTAACCTAGGTAACATTCTACTAACACCATTTTTGTGTCTGCTAAAGTACGTTTTGAGTTGCAGCAGGGGCAATACTAACACAGTAGTCTGGGTAGTCTACTAACCCCCTAACTAGAATTGCATTCCTGTGGTGGCTTGCAGCCTTTCAACTAATCACAAAGTGGACAAAATAATTTTGAAAAGCAAGAAAAAAAGACAATGAAAACAGACATGAAAATGGGTTTCAGAAAAATATATATATGTGAAAAACCATCGAAAAAAGAAGGAAAGGCAATAACACTGCAGTAAATAGGCTGTTTGAGTATAGCGTGTCCTTTCCCTGTGCTTTGTTGTCTAGGTAACAATATCCGTCGATGGGATTCTGACCACCACTGGGTACACACAAGAAGACTACACCATGCTCGGCTCTGACGACTTTTTCTATGTTGGAGGGAGTCCTAGCACTGCTGACCTGCCTGGATCTCCTGTTAGCAACAACTTCATGGGCTGCCTCAAGGAGGTAAACACCACACGACCACAGTGTGTGACAGTCTTCACCTTCAGACTCCAGAACTGGCCCTTCCACCTACACGCTGACCTCGTCTCATCCTTCACACTTTTCTTTAGTTTATTTCTTTCCTCTGTACCACTCACAGTCACATGCAAACTTTGTTTTCCCTCTACCACCCCCTCAGTGCACTCACAATATTAGGACCTCATGCACACACACATAGACACACATCAAAGCTCTGTAATGTGCTTCAAAGAGAATCAGTGATTCTGTGATTAGGCATTTTCATGAGCAAACAGCCAACTAGCACACACCAGACCATAATATCTCTCCACCAGGAGATACAAAATAATAAATATATATATAAAAGTATACAATGCCAGGGTGATCCATTATTATATACTTTAATTAACCTCCCTGTATCAGAAGTTTTTCTCTGCTTTTTTCTCCTTATCTCTATTCTTCTTGTTCTTCTGTAATGGTTTGCAGAAATTCAACCTCGATGCTGAAAATGCACAAAACAAGCCCCCCTTGTCTTGCCTATACCTGGAAAAAAACAGCGCAGACAACAGTAGAAAAAAGCCACAGAAATGTTTGACATATTGCTCCACTGTTTGGCAAAGTTTGGAATTCAGCACATTTTGTTTCTGCGGTACTCTGTGACGTATTGGGCCATTTGGATCTGGCTCATGACCTATGTCATTTGTCACACTCGGCTTTACATACATTTTCTGTTACTCTAGGATGCATAAAGTCTATATTTTATCCCTAGAGATGATGAGAGAGGGAAAGAGATAGGTCATTCCTCCACTAGAGGGTTCATGAGTTATATTGTTCATTTTAAGCTGTACATTCATGTTTTTATTTTGGGTGGTTAATAGGGACACCCACCTTAAGGAGCCACCAGGGATTGACCAAGATATGCACTAAGCAATTTTCCCAAGTGCTGCAAAAGATTCCATTCATTTATCTTTTAATTCCATAAGCAATCCTCCGTTTTCCTCATATATTTTTTATAGTTGCTTCTCTTACTCCATTGTTTTTCTGCAATTTATTAAAACTTCAGTCGAGGCTCTTGTCCTCAGTGACTGTCTCAGAGAGTTCTGAGGCAGCGGAGGTCTGCTTAATGAGCAGACAGGGTGTGAACCACATGTCCACACGTCATCGAGAGCTCATTAGAGGTCTAGTTTTTACGGGCCTCGCTTAGTTAACAATATTTCAGCGATGTGCTGTAGATGTGGTAACAAAGGAATAGGGTAGGTGCACCCTAAGTGTAGTCATTCACCACACTGAGCCTCACTGCTCCTCCTGGTCAACCAAACCACAGCAGCTGCTGTCACTATCCGAAGATCAATGCCACAAATGGCTTGAAAACGTTTAAAAGAAATGAATAGTTCCCAGTAGATGTGAGAGAGACAGAATTTCCACTTTTTTCTCCGCTCTTGGGATCATTTAATATTCCTTTACCACACAATGCCAGTGTCAATACTGGAATGAAAGAGACTCAGCCCATACACTGTAAAATTTATGCTTGGTTTCATTTACTTGGCTATCAATTTATAGCGGATGGTTTTATTGCATTGACAAGCTCTGTGCATCATCCTTTCCAGCCTGTTAGATTAAACAGAAGCCCCATCTCAGGTCAGCTCCTCTGTATGTGGTGCTCTGGGGTCTGTACCAGAGCAGCGGCGGTTTAACAGCGTGTGCTGCGGCCCATGATTGATGGAGTGTTCCCAAGTGGCGTGATGCAGTGTTCATGTGCAGATTTCAGTCTGAGTTGCCACGCCTGCCTGTTGGTTCAGATGGCAAAACAAACGGTGGTGCAGTAATAGCTCAGTTGTCACCACCCGAGCTTGATGACAAATTAGTGCAGCACTGCTGTGATGGCATACAGCGGGAGCCTCACAGCTCAGACCAAAGATCCTTTACCCTTAAAGGTGCCCTTTGTCTTGACGGTACAGAATTGATTGTGCTTTATTGGCTGTATCTGTTGCACCTTTAGTCTGTCTAACTAAAGTCCAGCAGGGAGACGTGTAGTTTTGCTTCAAAGATAGTATCTTTCATTCCCTTACTCTGTTACATTCTTTCTACTGCCATTTCAAATTGGCCTTTGTTTCCATTTCATCTATTTCTATGGAATCTTTTGAAAAGGTCGTTGTCTCTGTCTAGTACTTGTGTACTGAAGGGTTTGTTACTTGGATGTTTGTCACCACTATGATGTGTTGGGTCAAGATTTGAACTGTTGGATTTGGGATCACACAGTTTACTTATGTGTTTTTGGATTTGCAGTTCTCAGTCACAGGTATGTGTGTGGAGAGAGTACCTGGATATGTGTGTGGTCTAAAGAAAAGAGAATAACTATGATTAAAGCAGTAAAACAAATTATTTGGAAGTAACTCTCAGTAAAATACCCATGCTGAATAAATGGAACTATGACCTATATAACACAATATATGAATCCCCTTACAACTGAATCACTGACTGGGGCAAATGATTGGCAGCTAACAAGGTTTTCTATTACCAATTACCGTTACTTTCATTGGCTGCTATGCTCTTTGCATACTCAATGGGACAGCAAATGATCCCACTGCATCTCAATAATTTCAACAGAACAGTTTTACTCACACAGTCTGGTTTTCACCGGTATTGTTACGGTAATTTTCCATAGACTTAAACAGTACAGTCACAAAACATAACAAGAAAGTTAGTCTAACTCGACTTAATTCTGATATACTGCTGCAGTATGAGCTCCTGTTACCTTAACAGTTAGACACAGTAGATCTGACTCAGTGATAAATATAATGCTCCATGCAAACATGATCCCATTGGAGGTGTCCCCATTTTCATGTGAGCACTTAGCATGACAGCAAATAAAGAGCAAGGCAATATGTTCCACAGCTGTAACTCATTTGATTTGGCAGGTTGAAAGCCATATAGATTTGCCATTAAAACACTTTTGTTTTGTAAATACGTATATACGCATGGTTTAGGCTTAATCATGCTATTTGTCACCTGATGACTGAATCTACCAATTAGTGGAGCTGGAGCTGTGTGGGGGAAGTTTTTAAACATGAAGTTTAGCTTGCAGATATATTCTAGTTTTGTCTTTAAATCTGTAGGTATTCTCATAATAATATTTGATTAAGTAACAGATTGACTGAACTAGAGCACTATTAGAACACTTCAAATGTGTCTTTGTGTTGTGGAGCTAATAACTTAGAAACAGCTTGACCACATTGATGTTTCCACATTCACCAAACTGGTAATGTGTTTCTCAGATGTAATGTTGACGTAACTAGAAAGAGGGTGCACTTAAACTAGTCTTTCATTACGCAGATTGGATAATCAGGGGGTAATGGCTTTCTCTAATTTTTATAAGACTGTTGCCAATTACAGGAGCACTCTTGTTCAATGTTGCACTCAGTGAGATATGCAGTGCCCCATGTAAATATTGTGAATAACTTCTCAGCTTTTATACTGTAGATATGTCTGTTTCACACAGTGATACAATTTCAGTCTAAATGATTCTGATGTTACATTATGGTTAAGCTTTCATGAAAAGTCATTCAGCAAGTTACAAAACACGACATGACAAAGGTAATTAGTTAAACAGAAGTGTTATTTTCACACACAGTCAGAATTTACTAGTAATACAAAGTGCAGTGAATAAAAGGCTGGCAAATTGATAATTAGTTACTTGCACTGAACCATATGATGGTGATTCTCTCATGACATTACTGCTAACTTAATCATAATGACACCTGGTTTCTCTTCTGCACCTTATCTCCACAGCTCTTGTTGCCTCCAAGGTCACAGTACTTGATGCACTTAATTTATTCAAGCATTCAGATAATAAACCATGTATGGTTTACAGTGTTAATGAATATAAATCAAGGTTTTCTGAGTTAAATCAGTAAATGATGTTGCTCAACTTTGAATTTCATCATGTTTATGTTTATGTATGAAAGACATATGTGTGTTCATATGTATGCTCAAGCGCACATTCGTCCACATGTTCTTAAATAGCTTCAGAGGGGCACATCCATCATCTGCAGGCTTTAATTCTAATCACCACCTCCTACCCGCAGCCTTGATCAGCATTTTACACTACACTTGCAATCAATGCAGCAGTTTAGTTTTATCACCCTCCATCTCATACTTCACACACAGCCCCAGGAGATCGTACCTGAATGCCTACGATCATTTTCTTCAGCCATTATCATCATTGCCTTTTGATTTCAGTTTTTTCTCTTCCTTTAGTAGAGGCTATAGCTAAAAGGTAAAATTGTTACCACTTTCTACTTTACACTGCACCCAGTTAGCAGCAATGTGTGGGCTTCAAATGGGAAGCAAGGAAGGCAGGCAGATGTGAGTGAAATTCAGTGCCACATAAACGCAGTTTGTCATGCAGAGTTTGACCCATATATAACCCCATTTACTGTATATGACTGCTGTCCTGCTGTTTTACATATTTTATGACCCACATTTTTACATTGATACGACAATTTGCTCAGAAATAAAAGAAGTCTTCACATACACATTCAAACCTATGCTTTCTGCTAACAGAAACAGAAGCCAGAGTTCCACTTATTAATATGCAAGTTATGCACTATTGTATGTATGACTGAATGTATGCTCTTTCTGCCCAGGTTGTGTACAAAAACAATGATGTGAGGCTTGAGCTGTCTCGGCTGGCCAAGCAGGGTGACCCCAAGATGAAGGTCCATGGTACTGTGGCCTTCAAGTGTGAGAATGTGGCCACTCTGGACCCCATCACATTTGAGACGCCAGAGTCTTTTATAGTCCTAAACAAGTGGAATGCTAAGAAGACAGGATCCATCTCCTTTGACTTCCGCACAACAGAGCCTAATGGCCTGCTCCTCTTTAGCCATGGCAAGCCCAAGCAGCAGTCAAAGGATTCCAAAAGTCCCCAGACGCTTAAGGTGGACTTCTTTGCCATTGAGATGCTGGATGGCCACCTGTACCTGCTGCTTGACATGGGCTCAGGAACCACCAAGACCAAGGCAGTGAATAAGAAAGTCAATGATGGCGAGTGGTACCACGTGGACTTCCAGCGAGATGGCAGATCAGGTACCCTTCTGGTCATTTTAATATATTTTTGAAAAACAGCATTAAACTGCAGCTTTAGACAAAGAACATATAACACACATGTGAGCGGATCCAAATGGAAATCGGGGCAATTTACCCGCTCTACTACTCAATAGCCTTTCCCCTGATATCTCACTTCACTCACAGATGTTTAAAAAAAAAAAAAAAATCCTGTTACAAAATCGCTATTAGGCTATTTTATGTTTTCCAAGTTTTTGTCCCAAACATTTGAAATCAAGGTATAGACCTAGCTCTCAATGAGCAAGAATGACAAAGGCAAGTGTACCAACTCCATTTTAATGTACTTAATAGAGAAGCGGTCCATTATCAACTTTTAGCATGTGCGTTCACGCTTTATTGATAAATGCCATCCAAAGTCTTATATGTAGTGATTTGAGTCAGTCAGTCATGTTTTCGACAGCATAGTTTTGTCCCCTGTCTGTTTGTGTCCTCTAAGACCCTGGGTTAGACCCCTGTGTTGCGCTCCGCCCTGTTGATTTGCTTATCTAAGCAGCAATTTGTTAGCGTGTGCTTAGAGCCAAGGCCTTGCAATGTCATGCTGCAAATTAGATATACCCCCTGACCGTGTTTTCCACTCCATATCAAGAGGTGGAAATTAGATTAACTGTTTCATTACCCCCAAAAGCAGCACAGAGCTATTGTTCTAAACAGAGCCCTATAAAATGCTATAATTGCGATAAAGCCCAGTCATGTGTATGTGGATTGTACAATACCTTGTTTTCAAGTTCAGCAAAATCAACAGTTGATTTTTAGAAATGAATAAACATTAAACTACGCAATAGTATGCTTCAGAAAAAATTTAAATTTGGATGAAACAGCAGTGGGCGATGTGTCAAGTTCATAAACCAGCATTGAGTGATGACAGGAAAAATATATAAAATGTTGTCTTGCCAAACGTGTTTATTATCTGTCTAGTATTCTAGTCATCCACCCCCACATACTTACACACAGCACACACATTCACTCTTTAACACACATACACACACTGAAAAGCTATCATATGTCTTTTTTGTTGATCCAACTCTCTGTACTTGCCGTTTTCTCTGTCTGCCCTGACTAAGTTTCCATGGAAACAGGAGGTGGTCTCTCCCAGGCCTGAGACAGAAACTGCACAGTGCTGTGCTGAGCTGTGCACTAATGACATTTCAGAATAACTTTCTTCTTTCCTCAAGTCTAAGGCGTCCGCACATGCATACTCGGGTGGGAAGGGGACATAAAAACGCCTCTGTGATGACGTCCAATGTGAGATGAAGCACAAAATGGTCAGGATCCCTAGACACTATGCACATAGTTGTCATTCTAGACATTCAATTAAATCTGTAAATTTACCAGTAAGACATATTTTAATCTTGCAAATCATATAAATTAAACACAAAGTTCATATGTGTCAAGCCCTCCTAAATCTTGAATATTACATCTCAAGATATCTATGAACTGCAGAAAGCATGACTGTTTGTAGTGCATAATGATATGAATGCTGCTCATTGACTAGAAGAGTCACATTTTTTGCAGTTCCTCTGCACTTAATAAAACATGTTTTCTTTTTTTTATATGTATATATAATTGTTCTTTAACTAATGCTTAATAGAATTTTCCTATCATTTTGGTGTTGTTAAATGTAAACCTTTATAATTTCTGATGTAATGTTTTACTCTGTAATTTAGGGACACTGAAAAAAACACTTATTGGAAAAAATACAAAATGGTTTTGTTTAAATTGATCGAGTTGAATATCTCCAGATCTAATGGTCATCAGGTCAAATTTTACTTTTTGTCAAATTAGTTATTTGTACCAAATTAGGTTTTATTCGTGAAATAGTAACTGATGTACCTTGGTGTCCTTGTGTGTGGCAAGCCTATCCAAAATTGCCCCAAAATATCTTCAATAAACAGATAAGCTTCTATGGCTAATGACAAACATATATGGAAGCAATAATATATCCAATTGTTCTTTAACCTATTGTTGCACATTGTGATATAGCTGGGTATAGCAGATTGACAGGATTGTGGGATAAATAATTGAACACTTTGACATGGACAAACCTCAGCCAACCTTCAGGGAAGCCTTCATGCTTGTGGTTGACGTGTGTGTTGTGATGTGTTATAACACAGCAAATGAACAGTACATGTTAGTGTGTACAGTTTCACACTTGCATGTAGTCCTCGTATGCAATTCTGTGAAAAGGTTGAGTTGCTCTCACTCCATAATGCTCCATAATGCTGGCCTATATGGTTGGTTAGTATCCATCCCAGTGCCCTCTCACTATATGTTTGAATATTTGATAGAATTAAAGTCATTTTAAAACACAAGAGATGAATTCAGTAGTCCGCAGAATCCCATGAGAGCGTGAGTCACGAAACATATGGTACTCTCTGCTTTTCATCTGCGTGTCAGATGTTTTATTAATACACAGCAGCAAGTACGTCATTCAAAACAAAAGTGTGTGAGAACAGGCAGACATAATTACCTGCAGCTTGGTTTTCCATATACAAAGCTTACTTCAGTGATAACGGCGTATAATGATTCCTGCCTTGTTTAGTTCAGCTGGCTCTTTCTGCTGGAAGCCAGCCCGTAAATGGACTCTTGCGCCCAGACAGCATCTTCTAAACTCAATGCATTAGAGACGCTAGCAGACACTTTACTTTTAAGTGCAAGCTTCTGGGCTTGAAGTGTCATTGGTCACTCATCAGAGACATTACGTGGACATCGCACTGTCATACCCCCACCTCCTGCCAGAACCACTGCCTCAAACACATATACACACACACATATACAACACGTCCCCTATTCCCACAGCCCACTCATAAGCCTGCCTACAGAGAATCCAATCACATCGAGAGATTTGGCCGTGTCGCCCTAACTGGATTGTAGTAATCCCCTGTCTAACATGTTTTGGAGATGTGTGAGTGGGGTTTGGGGCTGGGGGGCTGGG
>OMOW01026857.1:0-11473 GCA_900312555.1 Lamprogrammus exutus | reverse complement strand
TATTATTAGTAGTAGTAGTAGTAGTAGTAGTAGTAGTAGTAGTAGTAGTAGTCGTAGTAGTAGTCGTAGTAATACTTTACATACATTATCAGAACATGCACTGTTTGTCCTTTGTCAAAGCATAATTTAATAGCACAGAACTCCACAAAAATCCATTGATCTATCTATCTATCTATCTATCTATCTATCTATCTATCTATCTATCTATCTATCTATCTATCTATCTATCTATCTATCTATCTATCTATCTATCTATCTATCTATCTATCTATCTATCTATCTATCTATCTATGACCAGCCTAAATGTATGTATGCTATGTCAGCCGCACTGAAAAGCATGGAACTCACCTACCAAACCAAACCATACTGTATGTATTATACTGTATATCTATGTGGAAATACAAAATCCAAAAACATGCAAATTTGCACAGGGATGTGACAGTGTGTTTCTGTGACTCACCACACATAGTATACTTTAAGAGTGTGCTATATTAAAACACTATTATATGTACTTTTTAATCTAATGACAAACAGATATTCATAAAATATTCTATAAATGCATTAATCACAGTAAAACACATTTTCCTATGACCATTTTACCATGCAATTTTACTTTCACTTGCTTCCAGAGTGCTCAATGCACACCATCAGAGGGTTGTATTTGACAAACGGCTCACATCTTCCAATTTAATGAGGCAATCCTAGGTAATCCTCATCGGTGGACTGATGGCTCACTGTCAGCATAATGTAGGCCTACGATGCAAAGGTGACTAATGACACAATGTGAGAATTGCCCTATAGTGGGGTGATCACACTTTAAATGGTGGTTAGAAAGTTAACATTAACTTGTATCCTAAATACCTGAGTCTTATGTTTAAAACATGATGTAGAAGATGGGATAAACTAAATGGCCTAAACTATATAGTTTTATCAACATCATCATCTGTATTCTTATTGCCACAAGCCTACATTTGTGTCCCAAAAATGTTACAGTATACCAAGTGATTTAATGGTATTTGTTTCATCTGTGTTGACTGGACTAGCAAATTATTTGTTGAAATTATTTGCACCCATTTCACGGCAGAAATGATTGTTTTCAGATCTTATGGTTACATGCCAGTTATTAATGTTGATATTAAACTGTATTCTAAATGGTATGATGTGCGTCTGTATGCTGTAAGATCATGTAGAAGATGGATACTATAGACTGTTTATGTTTTGTTTGGTCAAAGGCCTCATATACTGTCCAAAGCTGTGTTTTCGTCCTCTGAAGGCATAGCTTAATGATTTATTCATAACTTGGGGGGGGGGAGGGTAAAAACTGCCAAAAGTGCGAAGTCTGGTGGATACTGCATTTTGTCACATACAGGAAAAAAACTAAATTTTAGATATATCTTGAATATAAAATCTGCTCATGTAAAGGGCCTACTCCTGAATTTGCAATTTTCACATGTGAATTTTCAAAAGAGTTCAATTTGTGCTGGAAAAAATGATATAGTGCATGAACTTAATAATTCTTTAGGTGGCAACAGATGCCAATTTCATTGAAAAGCAAAATTACAACTCTGTTAATATAGACATTTTAAAACTGCATCGTGTATGTTACAGCTTTACAGGCTACAGTTGTAGCCTTTGTTTTGTCTGCTTTATGCTAGAAATGATCCCAGCAGGTCACATTTTCGGGACTTAGCCAGATCCGGGTACGAAGTTATTGCTGGGACAAAAGCTATGGCTGCTGATGATTGGCGGGTGCGAGCGTTGCGCGCCCACGCGGTGTCTGGTTCGTCTATTCACATGTAAATGAGCAGTCATATAAACCCGCCGCATGGCCCCTCGGTGCGGCATTAACCCAAACTGCTCTCTCTCTCCCTCTCTCCGTCCCTGTAAAGCCTTGTTGGCCGCTAGGATCTCCGGCCATCTGTCCCATTGACGCGTTGTAACGGCTCAGTGGATTATACACCGACCTCCAGGGTTAAACAACAACATGGCCCCCATCCGCAACAACACAAACGGAACGGACAGAGGTGACAAATACAGCGGAGTCAAAGCAGACAGAAAGGTGGGTAACTACGAGGGCGTTTGAGCACTTTATCGCTTATATTTCTGATTTGTCTGGAAGCTGACCAAGTTGCGCCATTGTGCTGTACCGTGTCTGCAGATGAGGAAACCTCTGGTGGAGAAGAAAAGAAGGGCTCGCATCAATGAAAGTTTACAAGAACTCAGAGTTCTCATGGCAGACTCAGACGTAAGTTCTCTTAAATATGGATATTTTACACCCCATTGCTTTTATTGTGTTGTTCATCAAGCCACATTGTAGTAAAACCTACTGTAGCCGATGCTTACACTTGCTAAAGCAGATTTTTGCGTCACTCCCTGCAGTTGCAATCAAAGATGGAGAATGCCGAAGTGCTAGAGATGACAGTGAAACGGGTGGAGAGCATCATGCAAAACCGGGCGCAAGGTAGAGGACACTTATGTTCTATATGTTTGCGTGAGAATGCTTAATTTTATCTTATGAAAGTTCAATAAAGTGTCTTACCTCAAGCCAAAAATCGAAAGTGATGTTATTCTAGTCTAAATATTAATTTATAATTCTTCTGCCAAATAATTTAGTTTTTTAGATTAACCTACAAATTGGCTGTTATTCCATGTTATTCCCATTAATAGTGTAATTGGCTGTAATGCGGTCACAGGTGTCCGTGCTTGGACAATCTGAACCAAGGGTCATTTGAGACTGTATGTTTAGTACCTGGGTTATACGAACTAGTGTGTTCATAAATTTTAATTTATCTTCAACCAGAGGTGGACGTCGTGAACCGGGAGGCGTGTGAGCGCTTCGCTGCGGGCTACATCCAGTGCATGCATGAGGTGCACACTTTTGTATCCAGCTGTCCAGGAATTGACCCGACGGTGGCGGCAGAGCTGTTGAACCACCTCCTGGAGAGCATGCCCCTCAACGACGAAGACCGCCTCCGGCATATGCTTCCGGACACTGGGGCAGACTTCCCCGGCTGTAACAGCACTTGGCCCTTGTCAGAGAGCATGTACACGGCTCTGGTGTCCCCAGCGGCCTCATCCTGCTCCACCGATGAGCTCAGCTCAGACCTGGATGACACTGACTCTGAGCAGAGCCACGTTTCTGCTGCAGAAGAGGCTGAGAACCAGGATGTATTGAGTTTTCAGTCTATAACTTACTCCAAGTCCATGTGGAGACCGTGGTAGATGATTTTAAGAAGGAATAGCCCCATGCATGTGCTAATCTAGAGAGGTTAATTCTTTGTGTTATAGACTTTTGTGTGGGATAGGCCTAAGTACTGAGTCAAAAAACTGCTGACATGTCAACTTTGAAAACTGGGTGAAAGGCATATGAGAAGCTCTTTGTGTAATTACTCTGGAATTGCAATTAAACTAAAAAGTATTTAATAAATAATAAACTATGTAATTAAATTGGTTTTGCAGAGGTCAGTGACCTGTAGGTCTTCATTTGTATCTGTATTGGCCTTTAGGCCTACCTTCAGTGAAGGGGGGTAAATGCATATGTAAATATTTACTTTTTGAATATTGACATGAGTGTATAGAAGATACCTGTCCCTCTAGACATGTAGAGTTAGCTGAATGTAAATTATTTCTTATATAGCATATCATCTGTATCTTTGTATTTATAAATGTCAAAAGACGGTTATTAGGCTACCTCAGCTGATTTTACTATGCTCAGACTCTTATACTGCCTTTTCAATAAATGTTTTTTGACAAAGCTCCTGTGCAGTCAAACACATTACTAACAGTTTGCATCGCTTGCATGATATTTCAAGTAGAAGGACCTTATCCAGTTGTAGGTCAGTGAAACGCCTCCTTCAAAAGGGGCAGTGTTTCACACAGGGATGGCACTAACCACCCACACACAAGATATTAGTTATAACTTTGTAAACGTAGACCATTTGTGTGCACTCCAAACACCTTTCGCACATCGTAGGCATTTGTGAGGTGTGAATGAGTAATCCACTCACACACTCACTCACTCCTTATATAGACCTGTTTTCGTACTTGGCACAGTGCTTTTATAGCTCTTCTTGGCTTCAGCAGTGATATTACAGTTCTGTCTGTAGCCAGATCTATAAAAGGGGTTGTTCTCATGAAAAGAGGGATACTGGTTTCTATTCTGGTATAATTGTTATCATCTGTTGTCATTTACGACCGTTTTATTTACTGGATTTACTTACCTGCAAAACCTGTACATACACCACTAAAGGGAAAGGGTTGAGAGTCCCATGTGATTTGCAGACACTTCTTCAGCCTGTCTGCATTTTCAGACAGGACATGTATGGGCCTGGTGAGATCCACAGACAATGATCTGCCTCTGCACCATCAGCTCCCACAGCTACAGAATGAATATGAAAAGACAACAATCCTGAAGCCTGTCTGAGTCCTGCTACTCTCTAATCAGATGCCACCTCTTGTGTTCCTGTGATGTCCACTACAAGTGTCACTACCACAAGTGTCACTTCTTACACTGCCCACACTCACCCAAAACAAAGAGGGATCAGTGACGGAATGACACAAAAAGGATTAATATAGTGAAACTGGAATTACAGGGTTGCTTCTGAGTGCAATGTAATGCAATGTAATTTCTGTCACTTTAAAGGGGGGTAAAATCGAGGGGAAAAAGTATAAATCAGGCATAATGGTGGCGAAAGAAAGAAAGAAATGCAAGATTGCCATGAACCTTAAACAACTGAAACAACCCGCTCTGATGTTGTGCGGGTGATAACCGGATTTGCGGAACTCAAGAGGTGCAAATGACCGCTGCAGGAGGGCAGTTTGTGATTTTCGCACCTCCTCCTAAACTTGGAAGAAGTAGTTAGGTGTGAACAGTTTTTTGGGGCGGGGGGGTCCCGGGGGTCCCCTTTGATCAGGTCTGCTCAACCTTGGTCTGTCTGCAGACACCGTCTCAGTCTGACAGACAGCTTATGGCTATAGGAAGGTGGATTTCATTATTTCCCATGTGGAAGAAAGGGAACGAAAAGTGCTTATATTAAGCCAAAACATTAATCAACAACAACAAAAATCTTGTTTTATTATCTGATTGACACAAAGACGCATCTTCTATGTGGTTGTCTGTCGGGGTTGGAGAAATTATCAATATCCCTAATTGGTAGATCCACCTCTTGACAAGAAATTATCTAATTAAGTAATTAATGAGTGATTGTAAATTCGACTCGATAGTAAATTTAACAAGTGATATAGTTTTAAAATCAAATTCAATACACCCACACGGCCAATCAAATGGCTTAACCATCATTTGTCAATCGTCCATCTGCAGCCACTAACTTAAGTTGTTTGCACTCATTAACTGCTCATCGGCTCTTAAATAGTTGAAGATTAAACGAGTCGAAGGGATTGTCCAAATTAGCCTAATATGCGTGACGTGTCGCGGTGAAGGGTCAAACATCAACATGCAAGAAAGAAAGCACGCAGTTCTGCCTGGAAGCTCTGCATCGTACCAACACGAGGCAACGTTTTATTTTGAAAAATAACATAAAACAAAATAGTATCAGCTTTTCAAAGAGAAATGAAAAAAGTAAATAAAGTGATGCATTGCTGGCAGTGTCTGTTCAAATGCCAGAAAAATAAATTACAATTTGTACAGATGTTGTGTAGGAAAAGTTATAGTCCATTGCTTTTCAGAACACCTTTTCATTTCATTTGACAGCACAAGCTTAAAAGGGAATGAAAGGGTTCCACAATCTCACTTGGCATCTGTCTGAGGTGCTTTATACCCGTGCAATAACCCTAAAATGTAACTTCAAAAGTGACCACACATTTGTTCTGAGGGGTAATGACATTCAGCTGCTTCCACAGGATGCTATTTCCATACATATCAGGGCAAAGAGACAATTTCAAGTGTCACATAAGACACTTTTCAACTGGGGGAAACAATCAATATTCCCCTAACATTTTTATCATTCAATAATACATAAAATTAGATTCTAGTCTATGGTGGAGAACGTCCCATTGTTGATTACACAAGTCATATTTTTATATATTTACAGCAAATATTAATGATGTTGGTCCTCCTTGCTTTTCAAGCTGGATTTTTCTATAACTTAAAACACACACACACACACACACACACTTGACAATTGCTTTAAGTATAAAAAATATATGTTTTCAAACATCCACGGAAATGAGAATAGGGGTCAGCTGTAAAACAAAAGTCTTAGTTTTACAGCTGATAATGATACATGTTATTTAGTAATATACAAATGAATGAAAAAAATGAAGTGACAGGACACAAAAATCAAATCTTAAAGCTGCAACATCTCACACTGGTGGCCCCAAGCAGCGCAGAGAGGGAGCCTTTGAATTCTGACTCTGCAATTCCCACAAATCATATAAAATGACATGTTGGTACATAAACTGCTTACATGTTGGATTTACTTGTCATTTTCTTTGTGCGTGATTGGGAAGGAAAAGCTTTATTCCATTATTAGTGAGTTCTGTTTGAAGTTTGCTGCTAAACATTAACTTGTCATTTCCTATACTTTGAGATAATTTCCTATCTGTGACAAAAACAAAAAACATAATCTGGTCAAAGGTTGGAGGTACAGCAGTTTCAGTTAGACTTTCTTCATTTCTCTTCTTTTAGTGCAGCCCACAAAGTGCACTTGTGCCATGCAGTCGCTTTTAGGGGTTGCTGACTGAAACCCAGTTGACTTTAAAAACGTCATGTCTACACCAAAGTGCTGCAATAGCTTGCTGTTGTAAGGAAATCACCTCACAAAATACAGCACCCATTACCCGCAAGTTAGAAAACCACTAAGCTGCTTCCTTGTATGTGAATGTGCATTAAGTGCACCATCCTGCAGCTGTTTGTTGCTTGTTTGACTTTTGTCATACTACCTGGTGTTCAAGCCCGAGCTGCATTCACTGAAATACTGCACATCAGAATTCCCCAGTGGCGTATTGCAAACATGAACAAACTAAGATCCCCACTCTCTTAAAAAGGCACACATTCCCAGCACCAAAAATCCTGCTCAGCGCAGTTTTCGGCTATCTTCAAAGTTTTCAGCCAACTTAAAAGAAACACAAATATATTGGACAACAACAGTATTTCTACAAACATCTTAACAGTGCCACAGTTTTTATGGCAACAAATCAGTACAACTCAAAAATGGAGCAAGACAGAGACACACGAGGATGATAAATTAAAGCTGCAGTCAGTTTCACTAATGTTTTTTTCCCCATCAAACAGGTTCCTATTCAAAGGCCGTGCAAGAGCAAGAGGCTGATGGGAAATGTTTGTCGGTCAGTCTGAAAATGCTGGAAAGTTTATGGTCCAACTGGTTGTGACAGGGAGCCTGAGCTAGGATGTGGGCCGTGGCAGGGGATGACAACAGTGTTTGAGGGCTCCTGTCTGGGCCTCCTCTGGCAGCTGACCTCCCCAGTCTCTGTATCACCACTGTCCAGATCTGGCTGCTCCTCTGCCGCCGGTGAGGGACCGTCGCAGCATGAGCACACCTACAGCACAAACAGATTAAGGCGAGACACAAGGGTGAGAAAGAGAGAAGAGTGGTGCTGGAGAAATGCTATCCCAGTTTTGTAAAAGTTCCTTTCTACTTCTACACTTGATTTTAGCCGAAAAGCCTTTCTTTGTTGTCCAAAAAAGTATAAAAAATCCCTCAAAATTGATATGACATCATCACTGGAGCCAAAATGGGTTCCTGCTAAAGCATTTTTCATGTGTGGGAAGAGGTGAAGTCTGAGGGGGGCCACAATCATGGCAAGTAGCTAACAAATCTGTAATCACAGCATGTTTGTATAGTTTGTCCATCCTGTGCAAGAGCTTTGGGCACCTTTGGAACCTCTGAGCTCACATGAACGCAAAACACATGCAAAAACACCTACAGAATTATTGTGCAGATCTTGCTCAATCCTTACATGCCAGGCACACAATTTATCAATCAATCATTGTAGCTAGATGGATAGCTAGATAATCATTTTAACATTCAACATGCATAAATACTCCTTACTTAGAGTTAGTGAATTAATGTTAATAAAGGACACTGAACTAAAATGAAGTTAGTATTCTGATCTACCTTGACATCTATTGCCTTTGGTAGGCCTCCTCTCTTCATCCAGGGGTGGACGTCCATCAGCTCCTTCTTCTGGTCCTCTGTGAATCGTGGCTGGTTCTTCTGCATGAGCCTCAGCTTCTCTTTGTCCTCCCTGAGCACTGTCTGGATGTCACTGCAAATATGAATGAACACACAAATACAGCCACGATCACTATACCACCGCAACTAATATACAAGTGTTGAATCTGAAAATAAATCCACTCTTGTTTTCATCACTGACAGCGACAAAAAGGAAATTCAAGTTTCTGTAAATTATCTCAAGCTACCCAATCAACAGTGATCATCACTAAAACTGACTACAGTAACAGAAATCTCTGTTCAATTCTCATTCATTATGATTCTGTCAAGACGTATTTCATGTATGCCATCTAGTGGTCAATCTTTGTCACTGCAGGTTGACAAAATACCAACGTTATTAAATAGTAATGTTTAGCAGGACACTATCCTACTTCTCACTGGTGCACCCATGCCCTCCTACTCACCGCACAGGCAGCTGGTGCGTCATCATGACCTTGTCATCCGTGTTGGCCATGAGCAGCCACATGGGGTCCTGCAGTACATACTTGATGAAGTGCTCGTTCTGCTCCACCTCCATGGACCTTCCCTCGCTGTTGTGACCGTTGACCTTCTGGCTGTTCTGGGATGAGTCCACACTGCCAAAGTACTTGCTGCTGTTGTTGCTTCCTGAATAATATAAGATAAAAAAGCAGCGTTTATTAAGGATTATTCAGTTTGATGTCTTATCGTGTTGATCTAGGCTATGATGTACACCATATCTACTGTACAAGAATGTGTTGGCTGTAATATTATTATACTTGCATATATTACGTCTCGATCCTTGTTAATCATGTAAATGTGAGCTAAATTCACTCACATAATGGAGGAAGTTGTCTCAGTGATGAAAAATCTGCATTTTGTGTTTGTCAACTGATGATAAATGAAAATGCCACTTTCCTGTTGTGTTTACAATGATTACTGATAATACAAAGTACAAATACAAATACTTTAACATCATAGTAAAATATGAATGAGTTCAATTTAGTTGTTGTGTATGATTTAGTTGTTGGTATATGAGCTGAACCCAATTCTGTTCACATGTGCTTCTATCTGTAAATCTGGTGAAAGAAATAGCTAACAATGCATCTCCACACATCAGAAAATGTGAATATTTACAATATTATTCTACAAAATGCCAAAAGAGAAACGTATTACTAACCAATAGGATTCCAACTTAATTATACAGTACATGTAAAATGTTTACAGTGCAGTCTGTGGATGTGATGATACAGACCTGTCCCACTGCCAGAGGTGCCGCTGGCTGACGTCCTGCTCTTTGATGTTCCACTATTGGAAGTCCCGCTGGCTGACGTTCCACAGCCGTTGGACCCAGAACCCATGGAACCCGAGGTGGCTGATCCACTGCCTGAGCAGGAGTCCTCATGGAGAATAATGGACAACATGTCGCTAGATGAGGAGTTGGCGTCACTGTTGTTTCCGTCGCCAGGTGAACTTGCCTGCGAGAAAAGCAAAAAAAAAGACAAGAAAAGTGAATCAAAGTGTTGCCATAAAACAGAAACTTAACTTCATTGCTCAGATCAACACAGCACTCTCTCCACGTCCTCCTTCCTTATTCTACAGGCAAGTGAAACATTGTCAGTTGTGCATTTCATCTTGCCTCTAAAAAAATGCACACACTCAGCTGAGACTAAAAATGAAGGGAACATGATCAATTGTCCATCTCACCAGCTACCTGGCATACGCAACACTGCACACTGAAAATGATGTTACATGCTCCCAAGTGTGTTGCATAAACTGGGCTTCATGCAATGGGTTGCAGGGTTTGGGGGTGGTGGGGTTAAATCATTGTATTCATAAATATCATTGTATTCATAAATACAGAATATGTAGGAGATTTGGAAACACACTTCATTGCATTCATGTCTAACAGGAGAGAGTAATTTATATTTTTGTTTTCCTGGTAACAATCATAAAGTAGTCGCAATTAATGCAGAAATAGAGGTCTGACATACTAAGTATGCCGTATGTATATCAGTGGTTCTCAATCTGCAGTATATGTACCATCAGTAGTCTACCGCAAGTGCCCAATTCATATCATGAGCATACTACATACACACTTCTGTTGTATGTGGGCGTCTGTAACTTTTCGAGCTCCATTTCACTAATACACACATGCACGCGTGATGATTTTCTGTGACTCCTCTCAGAGTTAGAGACTTATTGTTGAGGTGCAGGACTGGCTCCTACTGTTTGAGAATTTGAAAACGTGTTCATTACATTGGTACACGAGTACAAAACTTCTATTCTGAGTTCAGTCAGTCAATGCATAAGTTGTGTGCACAGAAGTGAGTCCCATGTATTAACATGGAAGGAAGCACTTTGCACTGACAGACGAAAAGATGAAAGCTTGAACTCAAAGATCAAACATGTAAGTATGAGGCTACTCGCTAAGGCTGGCTGAGGTAAACATACATATGCATCCACTATAGATGATGCTATCCACCAAGCAGAATTTAACAGTAGTATTTGGATGTTTTGGTTTGCTCAGAGGTGTTATCTGGTTAAAAAAGGTTTGAGAAGAACTGGTGTACAGTATGTAAGAGTGGGGCTGTGTGTGCATGTAGTGTATACAGTGCTACAGTGCATTAGTCCACATTATCACTGCCGCATCTTTTGCAGGTCATGGTGACAGCAGATTGTGCCTTTTTAAAGCTGCTCAGTCTCATGCTGTGCAACTCTCAAGAAAAATCAATGTCATGCTGGGCAAGGACTTTTACTGAATAGACTCAAACAAAACAAAAAAATCACAATACATCCAGAAAAGGAAGAAGAGGAGGAATTGTTACAGTTGTAAATGGAATTGGGATTGGAGATGTATGGTGTTCTCTGATGATTTGCCTACCTCTTTGTTGCAAGACCTCATTCTAGACAACACTTTATCCCAAGACAAACGCTCACAGAAAGAGGACGAGCCATCGTAATACAAGGGTCCAGGTGGACCAAGGAGACTGAGAGATGGCTAAAGGGTGTAAGGGATAATAACATCATGTGTTAATACCCTAGGCCACATTTCATTTGAGGAAGGAAGGAATATCAATACAATTGGTAGGTATTGGGGGGGGGAGGGGGCGCAGCACTTTAATACTTTGAATAATCTGGAGGAATCAGTGTGACGACGGGGTTAAAGTCAATTAGTCTGAGTTAGAGTGACATATGAATGAGCGTCTCGGGGGACATGCCATAGTCGAACTATCGAGGTTCAAAAAACCAACCACGAGAAATTTCAGGGAGGGATTGACATAATATGCAGACCTGACAGG
>OMOW01026841.1:0-16437 GCA_900312555.1 Lamprogrammus exutus | reverse complement strand
TGGACCTTGAACTGTGAACCACATCCTTACAATGAAGTCCACAATAATTCTGCCCCCACCTGGACAATTTGCCAGAGAAGATCTTTATCTTCAAAAAAGATGTCGCCGAGTACAATATTTGGCTGATGAGTTTTAGACTCGATGGAAGAAAGAATATCTTTTGAACTTACAACCAAGACAAAGGTGGCACAAGAGCAGAAGAAACTTGAAGGTGAACGACACCGTACTTCTACAAAATGATCTGGCACCATGCAATGAATGGAAGCTGGCCAGAATCATAGAAGTCTATCCAGGGTCAGACAGTAGGGTGCTTGTTAGTGACACCACATTTGATAAAAAGGGGAAATCCACAACTAAAACCATGTACCTTGAAAGACCCGTACAGAGGGTTGTGCACGAGGCAGACTAAGGTGTGTAATATTTTACCTGACATTCTATGTTAAATGGTCAATAACAGGAAATGTTTCATTGAGAAGTTGAAGTGTTTACTTGCAACAACCATTGTGTTTAGAGAAATCCCACATTAAGGTTTGTGTGATTTGGTGGGAGTGTAACTGTTGCTATTATATTGTTTACATCATTTATATAATTTGTTTACTTTTTCTAAGTCCAATTTCATAATTGAGAATTTATTTAAGATTCATTTTTTATTTATACATTACTTAATTTAGTACAAGTAATAGTACTATTATTTTGAAGGCTCAGCTCAAAGTTATGCACAAATCTTGTTGGGCAAGCAAGCAGCAAGCACGCCGGTCACAATGGACTTTGATAAGATGTGAACGGTTATAAGGAAGACTCGAAGACTACTCTCTGTTCGTAGCATGCAGCCAATGGGGTATTTTGTTTTGTTTGTCTACATTTTACTTTGGTAAAATGTTATTCCATATGTTGTGCATGCTATTGTTTTAAGTTAAGCGAACATGGTCTCTATATTTTTTCGCCAATACTGTGTGTTCAGTTTTCACGGTGGCTTTGGGGAGAGGCCTTCAAATAAACCAGTAGCAAGAAAGCCACTTGTGTCTGCCTGTGTCTTGAGGAAATTGAACCCCCAATCACCACCCGAAGCGAAAGGAATTGCAAATCCCACTTCATTGAACCACCAGTCCAGAATCCTCCTTTATTCAGTTTGAATGCCACAAGTGGGCTGAAAAATGTATGTTCGTGCTGGAGTTGCATGAAACAGTTGCTGTTTGAAGAGTTGGAAACATAAAACACCATATAAAACATAAAACATGCTGGGAAAAGGGAGGTACGGGCCACAAAATTTAACCAGCTGAAATTGTCACATCAGGCTACCAGCAGAATATTGTGAAGTTGGTGACATCATTGTTTCCGCCTGCCCATCAGACCTTGGGTGTCCACGTTTAAAGACTTGGTGATGCAATTAAGGTATCACTTCTCCCATCAACAAAGAATTATTTCTTTGTTGATGGGAGAAGTGATACCTTAATTGTATCTGGAAAAAAAATCTGCTTTTTGGAAGTTAAATATCCCTCGAATAATCAACGACTCCTTGACAAGTAAGTGGGTCTTGAAGACTTGTATTTGAGTAACCTTGATCTTGCAAGTTAAGCATATTCTTCTCATTACCGCTGCACTTGTTGATGCTTGCAATACCAAAGTTTATTCACAGCATCAATTAAAAACGTTTTTACACCTCTGCCAATTAAGAACCGAATTTTGGAGGTAGCAAAATTAACTGGTGACCTGCTTCTCTCTCAGCAGATATCTCAGCAGCAGTCTGGTAGTCTGATACTTTTGTACACTTGCATCACAGCTTGTGGTGTCGCAGTACGTTCCACCACTGTTGCCTGCAATTAGCCCCCTGTGCACTGAGGTGCATGTAAGCAACAATACAGCCCCTGTCACAGTAGATGTTTCGCGAAGGCACAGGCTGGTCTTCTAAAAATATGAACTGTTTATTTGCTGCAGTGTGATTCTGATTGTTCTGATCTAATTGTTTTCCCTCTGCAACATTATTTTTTCCATGTCCAACCACCTTACAAAAACAGAGTCATCTTAAAGAATAAAAACAACAACAACAACAACAACAAAGGAAGCGATTGATTCATATCAGACATTCAGTCTTGATCCTGATCAATTAACCAGTACGGGCTCTGTATGGAGCAGAGAATCTGATTAAAACCAAATGGAGTGAAGAGAAATAATAGATATTATAGCTTGAGAAATTAAAAGGCAAAGAATGTGCACGTGTTTTTTTTCTTTTTTAATAAAATCCCTGATATTAGAGTCTAATAGTCAGTGGCAACGTACTTCTTACTAACTGTTACTAACAAACCACCAAGGAGGATATGCAGCAAAATCAAAAATTGTAACATTATTTCTAGAATAAGTTCATCATTACTAACCATCATCTTGATGCTCCATGACAGGCCTCTGCTGCAGATGACAGCAAAATGGAAAATCTTCCAGGGTGACATTTGATCAGACATAGTACTTTTACTGCATTCATAATGAAGTTCGACTTCACTTAAGCACCATACTAAATGGAATATTTTGGAAAATAACCAATTTCTTTCCTTAGTCTGAAGTTTACTGTAACGATAATGTAATATTCTGGAACTGTTGTCAGCATTATTGCAGAATGGATGCAGAATATCAGCACTAAGGTGGACTTCACCACCTACATTACAGTAGATGTCTCCATCTAAACTGCATGATGGCTCATGGAGACGGTTAAATACTGTATATCTGCCAGGAGTACAGGGATTTTGGGAGGCCTGTGGCCAGAAATAACGATATTCAGCTCTTGCACACACGCACGTCTGTGTGATGCGTGCACATGTATGTGTGTGTATGAAAGAGAAAGATAGAGATACAAGGAGAGACAGGTTTTCCACTCACCATCCACCTCATCCCCATGCTACAAAGGAGGAAAAATCCTCTGGGAAGTTTGGAATATTGCAAACAATTCCTCCCACACTGGCAGTGACAATGCAATAACCAGTCCATACACAGGGCCAATAAGATGGAGTAAGGAGGTATGAGGTGACTGGCATGTTCAAGGGCACGCCAATAGCACATACAGTACGTTGATGGACACTGTAGCAGGAATTGAACCTGTGGCTTATACTGTAGGTTAGAGGGCGTCTATTCTAGCAAAAGACTTCTCTGCTCTAGATAATAGTAATCTATTCACTGCAAAAAGATCAGAATTTATTTTTTAATGCCATACATTTCAATTTGTGGCTTGAAAGAAGAGGTTTAAAATAAAACCAACAATTCAGACCAACAGTTAAATTTTTCTGACAATAACAAGGGGCAAATGAAAACACCTATTCTATCACTTCTGTTTGGTTTAAAAAGATGCTGTTTCCTCATTTGCACTGTAGTACCCGTCCAACAGAGATGCTTGTTCAGCAAGAAGACGAAGAAGCAATTGGAGTGCGACATGCAGACAAGCAGACAAGGTGTAATCCATAGATAAACACTGACAAGGAGCAGGCAAACATGATGCCTGCAGGAGTAAAAGATGGCTGTATCTACAATACACAAGGCTGGCCAGCCAAGTCAAACAAGCCAGCAGGAGGTTGCAACCACACCTCCATTTATATTACATTTTACATTCACTGTCTGAGTGACACTGAGGGACTCTGGAGAGAATAGCATACAAGACCACATCATGTGAGAGCCAAGGGCATGTTTCATAGCAACAGACAAAATGCATTATGGATTATCATATCTTAAATATCACTTTGCCATTCCAAGTCACGCAAACAGAAACATAATGTAGATACACTAAATTAAACGTTCATTTTCATTGACGCAATGTTACAGAGGTTTTGATCCGACTTCATGGCAAGTTATGAGGCTGTAATTAGCAGTAGTGTTGTATTGGATTGCATTATATAGAAAGGTGTTTCTAATTTTGTGTGCGTGTGTGTGAGAGAGAGGGAGAGATCAGATTAAAACTCACCATTTAAACGTACTGATTAATCAACTGAGTGGGCTTCGATATCAGATTTATTGATCGCTACACGTGTGAACCTAATTCAGTTTGAAACATTGCCTGTATTTCATTCCGCTACAATTTACCACCAGACTTAATTTTTGCGTGGCGGTGTCTTTTATGGATAGCTTCCCTGTCATGCAAATTTTGGAGGAAATATTGTAGTAATGTCTCTTTCAGGGCAAATGCTAAAAAGTGCTGGTAAAAGGCATTCATGAATAAGGGAACATGGTTGTGTGATGCAATTTTCACCAGTTAAATCTCATGCTATGCTTTACGAATTACCCCCCGATAGTTTTCAGATTTGGAAACTGACGAAACAACAACAACAAAGAAAGCGATTGATTCATATCAGACATTCAGTCTTGATCCTGATCCTGAAAAGCACCCTATCCTGCAATGTTAACAAAATATTTTGAAATTCCTGGATGTGCCTCTGGATCTGGATCAGCACCAAAATTTAATGGGATCTTCCCTGAGCTATGCCCCACCCCTCCAACAATTTTTCTCAAAATCTGCTCACAACAGTTTGAGTGATCCTGCAACAAACAAACCAACAAACAAACTATCAGGCAGTGGCAAAAACATGACCTTGTAGGCTGAGGTAAAATACAGGCAATACGTAGATTTATACAGTACATATATGTAGATGCAGTGTATGTGGATTTTAACATCAGTAACATCTCGTCCAGACAGAAAATTTCTGGGTTCACCTCACACACGCACAGCCTGGCTGAGCTATACTGCTGCCGATCGCACGTCGATCAGATCAGATCCAAACAAGAGTTGATTTAGTAAAGGAGGGCTATTGTGCTTTCCGACCAGGTAAAATTCACTACACTCAAATGAATTACCACCTTTCACTGTGTCTCTGAAAATAAGAATTAAGCAATAAAAAAAAGTAATTTACTTTAAATTAGAACTGTGAGTTTTTAAAAATTATTATTTTGTCCAAGACAGGGGCCATTTTCATTGAGCAGTTGCTGTGACTCTAACTGGATAAGCTAATCAGCTATTGCCTCGGGGATTACATTCCTTATCATATCTCTGCCACCAGTCAGGTTAAGTACGTTGCCACATTGTAACTCTTTTTAATAAAGCTCCGTTTTAAATCAAGATTTGGGTAAAGCCACCCACTCAGTTAATTGGTTTCTATTATATTAGGAGGGATTGTATGGCAGCCAAGTCAGTAGAACTGGCTTGGGCTAAAGTGTGTGCAGCACTGCTGACTAACACTTGGAGACACAACGCACAACTCCAATTTGCGCCATCATTGAAAAGTACTGGGAAACTACTTTAATGCAGGTCTAATACATCTGGGAAAGTGCAGAGGTCTTGGCTTTTAGTGAATGTCATTACATGGGTCACGGTGACTGTGTGGCTAGATTTTCTAGTCTGGAGGATTGCCAGCATTATCAGATTCCATCTGTCCAAAGGCTACAATGGCTTGAAGTCTGCAATAATTTGTTCAGCAAGTCCAAGCATTGGTGAATGCAGGCGCTAATGAGGGAATGGGCCTACAGACACAGACATACACAATACTGCCTCAAATACACACTTAATCTTTACAATATAAAGCATCAAAATCACAATGCTTTTCAGGAGACAAACCTAAACCTGTATGGACACATGCACATTACCCTGACATATAAGTAAACGAGATATCCAAAGAAGAAAGAGCGACATACACCTTCATGGAGGGGGCTTACTGATTACGCTGACAAACTGCACGGATTTGTCTCATCTCGTCTAATCTGAGACAAAATATTCATAAATCAGATTTTCATTGTCTGATACTGTTTGATTGACATTGCAAATCACCATGTCACATCCTTTCATTGCTGCAAAATAATGAGTTCATATACAAACAGCGCTGGCTGCATCATCCAATTAGGCTGTCTGATTACTGTTAAGTCCCTGATTCTGTTCCCTTACGTATAGGGAGGAATATGGCCAGGAAAGAGGTTTTCTGACTTCAGTTTCAGGAAGATTTTATGTTGGTCCAGTGCAGGGAGAGTTTGCCAGGTATATAAGACCACTCAGACACTCTGATATGCCCCCAGTCTCCAAACTACATCAGAAATCAGAGTCAAACTTTTAGATTCCCCATGTTACCATGGAGTAGTGCTCTACTGTGGCACTGTTTTTCTGTTTAGGGAGGTAGCTATGCATTTTAATGAGTCAAGGTTTGTGTAACAATGTGCACACTCTGCTCTATGTACAACTTTAAACAAAGAATAGGCATCTGGGGCTGTTCAGGTACCACTGAATAGTTTATTTGCATTAATGATAATCATACTAGAAAGACACGATCGAAGCTGTGCAAACTGGCAAGCAAGACAAAAACAAATAATCCCTTCATCCCAATGGAAAAATTAAGGTGTCAAGACGCCAGATACACCAAACACAATAAGAAGAAGAGAAAAAATGAGAATATAGAGACAAATAAATTGTGTGTGTGTGTGTGTGTGCCTGCGTGTGTGTGTGTGTGTGTGTATGTGTATGTGAGAGAGACAGAGTGAAAGAGAGAGAGAGAGAGAGAGACAGACCACTCACAACCTCTGTGTCTAAAATCAAACTCTAAAACAGAGGGTAGAACCACGTGGATATACACAGTTTTGTTTACATTCAGTGTTTTCTCCGTAAAATGTATTGTATGTATCCTTAAGGTCTAACAAACACGTTCAATGCATTTTCTACCTCATGAAACATTTACAAAGCTTTTTATGCTTTGAAACCTGCATTGTTTATATCATCTTGTGATCTTCTTCTCTTTTATTGGTGCATTGATGCTTTTTATGGCACATTACCACCATCAGTTCTCAATATGCATTAAGGCGCTCTGCGTTCAGCTGAAATGTTTATCATATCCCTCCCATGCGTATGACGTATATGCATGCACAGTATGTCCTTATGGGCACGCTGGAGAGCATGGGATTCAAACTAATCCAGGATCACTCGTCAAAACATTGCTCTACAGCGCCACTGGTGGTGAAAAACCCCACAGGGCACATTTAATTACACCAACCTGTTTTCAACCTTGTTGTAAAACTTTTCACTAATAAGTTAATTTTCAAGCCTGTTTACATAGACATGTTAGAGCTATAGGAAACTAGATGTAGAACTGTGATGTACAATCTATATATTGGTAATGTGCTGTGTTTATCACCTTGGCTTTTCTGAAAGAAGCACAAGTGTTAGGATAATAGGAGTGCTTATGTTATGTTGTGTGATGTAAATGATAGCAAGAAGGTCATGTAATAGAAATAATATAAACAACCTCAGACCTCACACTAAAAACAAATACACAGGGCTCAGGTTGATATGGTGATGCTGTATATTAACCATGGTGTACAGAAAATGCAGAATCCCACAATTATCTACTGTACGACTAAGGTAGAGGAAGTTAAATAGTTACGTTAAATCCAACATGTAACCAAATAGAGTTTTTTTGCACGACACAGCACCATGGCAAAACAAGTGCTGTATTCCACAATGTAAGTGTGTGTGTGTGTGTGTGTAGACAGTCAGACAGACCCGATAATTTAGCAAAGCTAACAAGCTGTTTAAGTTTGCGTGTTCGCCCAAAGCTAAAGCTGTAACAGTATATGTGTGGCATTCTTGTGCTGTGATTAGTTTAACTGTAACAAATATGCTTTCAATGACTTCTCACAATTAATTTGGAAAAACTCACAAAAACTATACATTCCCTATAGCACTTAGTACTGCAAAGAGGCGAGTCAACATTCTGTCAGTGCATTCAGAAATCCATCCTGCACTACAGTATTTACACATTTTGCATGGGATTTCCATAAAAACTATGTCAGATACGGTATCTGTACGTGCAGAAATGACATACAGTATATTGGTGCACTTTTTATACTTTTTATGTGAATGCCTTGAATGTCTAATTAAAATTAGAATGTTTTCATAGATTTACCATCATTTGCAATCTTGTATAATAGTTTTATACATCTGCCATATATGTTAGTAATCTATGCTATCTATTCTTTATATAGATGTGACATACATCAGATACAAAATTATCTGAGTCACATACTCCACATACCCATGTAAACACAAATATAAATTCAAATATGCACCTGTATTTTTTCCATATTGCTCAACATTTACCAAGAGCAGCTACATGTATATTGTATGTTATATTTCTATGTGTTTACTTATGGTTTGTAATGCGCTACATGCAGTATGTATGCTTGCATATTTCTGAATTTCATGGTTCAGAAGAAGCATTCTTCAGAAATGTATGTTTGAAACAGGGAGTTGATAGAATTAAAGAAGCAGAAATTCCTCATTTTGATTTATGGAACATTTCCATTGTATTGTAACACAACACAAGTACAATATCGACATCTCCTGAGTTGAGAATAGAAAATGTTGATTTCTTTAATGATATAAATGAACACAGCTGTAAATTAAAGAGTCAAAACCAAGTTGAATTAAATGGGCATACAGACATATACATAGAGTTCTCTTGTCTATAAGCTCCTTACCTCTTAAAGTTTGTCTTCCTGTTGGAAACCTGATTTTCTTCTGGGTTTCCTGTTTCTCTCAGGCTGTCAGACAACAAGCCTGGCAAGGATGTCACTGTTGTCACCAGCTTAAACGGAGTGAAAGAAGCTGCAGTGTCAGGACTCTGCTAATTTGAGACATCTAAAAACCTTTGTGCCTGAGCAAATTTATCAACGCCTGTGATGTAATTACATTTTAAATAGACGCGGGTGATAAATTGAATCTCTCCACTGTTATGCTCCTAATCAAAACTTGATGAATCCATTTTTAATCAATTGGTGGCTTGAGTTCACTTGATGTTTCATTGAACCGGGGCTGGCGGCTGAGACGGTCATGCCTTTGTTAGCAGCATCCCACTCAACGTTAAGATCACGGGTTGGGAAGATCTTCACCACAGAAAAGGCCAGAGATTTGCAAATAATCTGACCTCTTTTTAGAAAACCAGCTGATACGCCAACCCCAGTTCCGGTAATTTATCAACCAACCTACGTTCGTCCCTGTGGGGATACTGAGTGCCTACGGGTGTCCTTACAGTGCTGGTGATGGTGTGTTTGTGTTTGCATGTGTGGGAGGCAGGACATCCATCCTGCAATGGAACAGAGCAGACTGCCCTGCCTTAAAGGATGACTGCTGTAAACCAACCTGCTCCCCTCACTCACTGTAGGTGGCTAAGATAAAAGCTGAGCTAAGGCGAATCGTCTCTAATTATAGATGACAGACTTAGACTCATTCCCTCTGTGTCTTCCTCCTCCCAGTGGCCATGCTGGGAAGAGAGAAACTCAAAAGATGATGTAACCTTTGCCCACTCATGTTGCAAAGTAATAAGCTAAATGCAGTCTGAGGCCCAGAGTTAATTTGTAGTGCATATACATGGAAGTAGTTCTTCTGTTGGTAAGAAAAATGTGAAAAGAGGCTTTAGAGAGATGCACTAATCAGAAGTAATGAATAAACCTGAGACTCCTTCTGTATAAAACTATATCTGCTATCTTGTGTTCTCCAGATGCAAAACAGTGAATGCACCCACAGAGACTCCTAGTGCCAGTGGGACTCATTCATCATTCATCATCATCAGACAAAGAAGCAAGCAACATTGGTTTCCTTTTATTTGCAAAGCTCGTATCTTGCATGTCTTTTTGATTGACAGGTGCTTCAGGTTCTTTGAGTTGGCACTGACCACAGAAACAGAGTCACATACTGCTCAATCTGAATATTCTGGTAAATGAGAAATGTAAAAGACACAATTGATTCTCATATTTGTCTTCTTTCACAAGTAGTAGATGAACTAAATGTATGTACATGAACCTGGCTGTTTGGAAAAAATCATCAACTTTATCCAATGTTAAATCAATGGCCTGATTGTGAACCACTAGATTTCTTAAGTGAGACAATTTAAAAGCCCAAATTGGATCAGTGAAGCTAGTGTAATGGGTAATTTTGGCAAAATCTAAAATGTACATTTTTTAAGAGGATATATTATGCCTTTGCTATTTATCATATTTATTGTGTATTATATTAGGGAATATGTATTGAACATTATCAAAGTTGCAAAACTTGAGCTTAACGCCTGTATAAATTGCTTCAAGTAAGACAAACCCATTGGTCTTTCTCCATTGGTCCACACCTACAAAATACAAGGCTAACAAGTGTTTGGCCAGCATCCATATTTCGCAGTTTGTGAGTGTTGCCAGCTCAGGCCTGATGCTGCTGTCCAATCAGAACAGAGTGGGAATTTCCATTAGAAAGCCTGAAAGTGACTGAACTTAAAATGTCCTGTTTTTGCTCAGTGTGCACAGTGGTGCTGCAGCAAGGGTGAGTAGAAGTGGATTGATGTGTTTTAGGTTTTTTTTAATCGAATTGAGATGCAATATATAGATAAAATAAACAAATTGGTGTGTCCGTTTTCTTTAATTCAGCAAAAGAAATACTTGCCAAATCAAGCTCATCATTTCCTCTTGTTAATCACTAATTTCACATAAATTAAGATGATGAACACAATGCAAATAAATGAAATGGCTATAACATCATTACAGAAACAGCTTCTTCACTTCATTTTCAGCCTGAACACACTTTGATCCAGATCACTTGTAGGTTGACAAATCTCTACCACAGCATGATATATACGGCCATATCACTCAAATCTAGCGTGGATTCATACAGTTTAAAGACAGCCATTTCTCCACATGAGCACTGCATAATTCGATTGGGTGAAATCAATCTATATGGGCAAGAATCGTAAAATCCACCAATTTACTTCAAGAATCATGAACTGTCACAACGCTAAGGGGATTACATCCTTTTCCTTCACAACAGAGGCATTGTGGGGTGTAATTCTAAGGTCAGGATGACAATTTGTAATGCACCTTGACTAATTGAGTGTAGCATTTTGAGTGGCACATGCTGAATGAATGTGAAAACGGAGAAAGTGTATGGGTAGTTGTGGAGGGAGGTGTGTGTGTGTGGTGGGGGTGTTCAGTTTCTGTCCTGCTGGCTGTGTTGGCTGCATTCTGAGCAGAGCAGGAGTGGCTGGAGAATCTCAATGGTGGATGAGTCGGGAAACAAAACCTTAATCTAATCCCATCATTGTGGGGCCTCCATTTCCAAATCTTTCTTCCTCCCCACTCTTTTTTTCCTGTCCACTCCACTCCCACTCTCCTTTTAAATTCTCCTGTTTTCTTGTCTGCTTTCTTCTCCCCCCTTCCCTTCTCTTTCTCTTTTCACCTCTCCCCTCCCCCCCCCCCCCCTTTTTCCCTCCTTCTGAGAAATGCAAATTTCGACACAATTTATTGGCAGTAAATTCCAATTTGTGATGGCAAAAACATGACAGTGACCAGAATATTTTTTAGCACTAAACAAATCATACAGTGTATTCATATTTATACAGCTACATTACTCATTAATCCCTCTTTAATCTGATAGATCATCTGATAGAGTTGGGCATTTATCTTACTTTTTCAAATACACAATCTTTCCTTCAAAAAATAAATCAGTGTTCCTTAGCAGAGAAGTTTCATATATGGATTTATGAAGTGAGAAATGCTTTTTTAGCAAACTAAGATGGTTGATCACAGCGCTGCTGCTCTGTGTTTTGGTTGTGTGAACTGAGGACAACAGGAACCGAATGAGCAAAGCAAGTCTGTCACAGCTTGTTGACAAATCACTTAACAAAAATTAAGTTGGAAAACTTGCCTTGCACAAAGGATGGCACATTCAACACCAAGAGTTGCTCTCCCAAGTGATTAGACTTCATACTGATTGATTGCAATGAGTTCCTCCATTAGAACTGACTCACAAATGCAATGTTTATATTAAAGGCACTGCATGATGTGATGTTTTCAGACTGTTTCTCCTGATAGGGTTGTTGTACCTGGTAGGACCAGGCCATTTCCACAAATTTTAGGTACATAGACATTGGTGACGTCAGCAGACTCCTAGTATAACTCGACACAACTTCAGCCTGTAAACGTGTGTGGGTGCATAGGGTCTTTGCCTATTCATGCCTTCTCTGAGGGTGCTGTAAAAATATATGATATGAAATATATTTTCAAGTTGTATGCACATACACAGCCAAAAGAAGACTACAGTCGGATTTTTCTGATGCTCTAGTTGCTGAGTTGTGATTTTTTAATTTTTTTGGATGTGTCATTAGAAATAGCCATTAATTCTGTTTCTTATTTATATCCAGATGGAAATACACTGCTTTCTAAGGACACATACACACACGTATACACAAAGAAAGAAATATTTTGGGGAAAATAGCAAATGACAATGTCAAAAATAATACTTCCCAACTAGGCTCAAAACATAGGCAAAGTTTTAAAATGTTGCACTTTTTCTTTTTTCCCCAAATGATTTTATCATTTAGGCTTTCTCATCCCGTGATACTAAGATCAGGAGACAACATAGACCAGGCTTTCCACAATCTAATTTTCAGGAAATGAATAATCATTATATCCTCAAATCTGTCTTTCCGTGTTTCCAAATGCTTGGGCTATTAGGAGAGAAATGGCCATTCACCGACGGCCGCAATGCATTTGGCAACGATCACGTATCAAAGACTTCTGGGAGGTAATTGTACAGACCAATTTCACTGAGACCAAGTGTGAGCACCATTTCCGTATTTACCGTGCAACATTTGTTTCTGTAGACATCAGCAACATTAGATGTCATGTCCTTAGTAACCACTAATTCGAGAAACCTGTTCCCATTACAGTTTCACTTCTTTACTGACTCACCACAAAATCCACCACAAACGACCACAATAACTTTTTGCAATATTTGAGGGTTGCTTTGAAATTTGAGTATTTCAATTATGCATTTTGCAATTCTCAACCTCAAACCGCAGGTGGAAACCCCCACTTGTGTCTCTTCATTGTTTTGTTGTGGGATGAAATACAACTGTGGTGCTTGCATTCGTGAAAAATGTTTTGTCCTCTGCACTGGGAAGCTTTTGAGTAACACATCAAGGCAGCACTTGTCTTTGACCATGCAAAAGTTGACTCGACAAGATGAAGTACAACCCACTCGGACTCACAGACACAGTCGTACCTCCTCTCTGAAAGGGCAGAGCTCTAAAGCAGAGAATTAAGTCTTCCTTCGCGTTTTTTGACATGTCCATTTAGCTCTGACACCAGAGAACGCAGTATCAAGTGTGACAGCAAAGTACAAAACAGAAACAACAAAATATGTTTAGCCAGAGAATGAGTGACTTAACACATGGACTACACACACCTCAATTTCCCCAGCTATGCGTAACATTTCCATACAAGTTCCATTCTCGTGAGCCGTGAACAACGGGACTGGATTTCTTAAAGGGTCAGCAGTAGTTTACAGAGTAGAAATGGGAGACAACATATCCAAAGGTTTATTTATGAAACAACAATAAAAGCTCATGTAGGCACATATATTATGTATATTAGCACTCCAAAAGAATCACTCATGACCAGTGAGGGTCAGATATGCACCAAGCAAACAGAGATCTTAGATGAACTCATTTTAATTCTGTACTTGGTAACTGAGAGTATCAGGGTAAAGTTTTGGAATTCTGTCTGAGTCACACTCGTCTGACTTAATCCAGATATCACAACAAATATGATAGAATTACCAGTTTTCCCAAATTGAACTGCTGATGTGCTGTTAAAAACGTAATAAAATCTATGCAAAGATCCGGTAATACTTCAAACTATAGAAATATTTGCTTTGAAATGCAGTTCCTGGATGTAAAATTTTACGTACTGTAGTACTGAGTCGCTTCTGTTTCTGTAATGCGTACTCGGATATCCCCCCTTTCTCTTGTAACGTATGAGAGATCTGAGAGTGTGTCGCCCTTTAAGTTGCTCTGTTTGGAGAGATGGTAGAACAACCCTCCACTTAATTAGTCCTCAACAACTTCATGCTCCACTTGTGTAGCCCTTCATCTCTGTGGGGCCCTTTGAAGACCATACAGTTATATTGGGCGTTCCTGATTGATTCGCACTAGCAGACAAACTGATCTGGTACAGAACTGAAGGAAGGTGTACGTCAGGTCAAACTGACATTTTACATAGGATAAGCTTTGTGTGTGTGGACCATCAACGCCGAGCAATAACTGACTGAGCTGGAAGAAATAAGATGGAGGCTTTTGGCATCAGGCTCCAAATGGTTTGGCTTCAGGTTGGCCTTCCCAGCGAGGGAGGTGCTGATGTGGTGACAGCTAGAGTGATGGCAGCCGGTTTGGAGGGGTATGTGAAGACAGCCGGGGAGCCCTGGAGTTTCTCAAATATGTGGATGGCTGATGGAAGTCAACACTGACGACTCCACTTTCATTCTGGAAAACTGACATGTGCCCGATAAGAGTTTTTCAGACTTCATCAAAGACAAGCACAAATAGAATTTTGGAATGGGATTGAGGAACCAATCACATTTTGATAGAAGGTTGGATGATCCCTTTAAAAAGTGCTCTCCATGGACTTTCACATCAATTTATAAAAATAAAAAAAATTAAACTTCATCTTAAATTAAGCCAGATGGACTATGACAAATGGTTGTTGTGCCCACAGATCTTTCAAAATCAAAAAGATAAATGTTTCAGAGAGAGTTTTGAGATGAATAATGTGTAAGCTCCAATGACATTCTAGTAGAATTGCATATCTTAAAATTCTGGAATATGATGTATGGGGAATAATAATGAAACAGTCCTCAGTGGCTTGTGTTTTTTTGTTGATGGAATATAGAAAAATGTGAACATGTGAACTTTTGATGAAAATCCATATAAGCCCTGGGCTATCATGACAACTGCAAACAAAATTGACAACTTGGCAATTTTGTTAGCTTTATTTCTGTTCATCTGTGATAAAAAAAAAATAAAATAAAAAATCTTGTGAAAAGTAGTTTGAATTAAAAAGTAGATTTTCAAAGCCAGCAAGTAAGGGCGAGCATATACCAAAACATTCAATGGAATATCATGTAATAGTAAATAGAAGTAAGTACTGTAGAATATTTATGAAGGCTTAAATTCAGTTCCCCATAATGTTTCATTGTGCTCTTTCATAAGAAAAATGCTGAAATAAAACCAGTTTTCAATCAATCATTGACCAATAAATCATTTAACCATGGACTTTCCTTATTGTCTCAGCTTTACAGAATCAAACTCAGATAGAATTGACAGAATCATGACATTGTACCATTTCATAAGAAATCCAGTTTACAGTTACCCTTGGGATGCCAGCTACAATATTGATGATCAATATCTCAAACTTCTCTTTACGTGAAAAGAAACTTCATATTTCTCCCTTCAACAAATGGGTTTTAATAGAGCTTTCTAAATGGGATGTTTACTTTCAACTTTCAAACTGTATACAATAATACTAATACTACTAATTCTAATAATATGGTATTCACACTCTTAAGTATTGTTTTACATTAAAAAACACTGCAAATTCCTTCAGTAGTGTGGAATCTTTACAATATGAGAAGTGTCTTTACAGTGGAAATGAGTCACATCTCATTTCTTTTTTTCTGGCTTATGTATTTCCTCTTTCCCTGATTGGGACTCAATGACTTTATAACATCATTGTAAATTATGTCTGTATTTTTATGACATGATTATAACATCCATATTTAGTTTGCCTGAGTTATTGGGGCTAACATGTCTTATAATTAATTGATTGTTTGTTTTAATGACCCTGTCGTTGATGTTTATATATAAGCATTACCCTGTGTGTTTTACCACTGCACTGTACAGCAATGTGTCTGCAGTATGATAGCAGCCTTTCGAAGTGTGATGTGATTAGTCGATGTAATCACTGTTGATTGCATGCGGTTTCTGCAGGTGTCAGTGTGACGGTAGGAGGGACTTGACGCTCCAACTTCTCATTTTGTGTCTCTGTGCTCTCCAGTCAGTCGTCCTGGTCCTGCCTGAAGAGAGACGACGACATCAGCTCGACATTCCGGGGGAAACACCATGCGTTTTAGGGAGAAAAGACGAGCGGAGCCTTACGTTTTTGCGCTTGCTTATTTTTGATTTCCGTTATTGTGTATCTCTCTCTCTTCTTTTTTTTTTTAACCTCTCCCTTTTACCCACGTCTCTGACGTGCAAGGACACTACAGCATCCATCCACAGCAGAAACGTTCGCATAGAGCATCCTCTGTACAGACTCACCATCCTCCTCCTCCTTCTCCTCATTCTCCTTTTTTCGTTCGAACCCAGAGGACACCAGGACCTCTTTCCCCTCTACCCGGAGACATGGATCTATGGTTTCATTCGATCCGGATTTGCTGGTGGAGGGTTTTGTTCCTGATGAGCATTTTCCAGGACTATCTGAGCTCCATGCTGGACTGCCCGCCGACCTGCAGCTGCTCTCAAACAGAGATCTATTGCAATAAGTCCGACAACGGAAGGTTTTTCCCTTTGCTGGCCCTGCAGGACACTGGGAGCAATGGGAGCAGTGTGGACA
>OMOW01026777.1:0-10097 GCA_900312555.1 Lamprogrammus exutus | reverse complement strand
TTTATTGCTCTTAACGTAGTCTAGTTTGTAGTGATGCTTCTTTGAGTTGATTATCCACTTTTGCTGCTGTACACTGCAAATTTCCCCGTTGTGGGACAAATAAAGGATTATCTTATCTTATCTTATCTTATGTTACACACACTGCCTAGCAGGACTGGCAGTGGAGCCTGGCTTAGGCTCAGGCGAAGGCTTGCCTCATGAATATTAACTGTGTCATTTGACCCTGTAGCCAATGCAGTAGAACCATCCCAAATGTGAAGAAAACTGATGAATATTGACACTTTGTACTTTTTTAGTGGTGAGAGTTATGGTTAGGGTTATGTAGCCTGAATTTACAACTATACAGCCATAATCCTACAAAACCGAGAAAGAGCTATGACATTTTGGTATCCAGTGATAGCGACTGACTAATCACAGCCTTGGAACCTTTGCCTAAGTGGGAAAAAGAATACTGCATCCAGGAAAGAGAGATCAATGCAAATGTTGTTTTTTTAAAGTGGTAGATTCCAAGTTTAGACCTTTTGTAGAAATTAGGTTGAATTGAAACCCAGGGTTTCTCGTCTTATTTGGGATTTGTTTCCCCATAACTTTTCTGCAGCAAAATGCACAACTAGGATGGCATCGTAACTAAATAAGTTATGAAAGTTTAAGTGTTTTAGTGCACAAATTCAGTAACTTCAACTGCCCCCATAACCTCTGTAGATAGTACTTCATTGTTGGATAAGGTTATTTGTGTTTCCTGGCAGCCATTTTAATAATCTTTATATTGTCACATAGCTTACACCCAGCACGCCCTGCCCTGAACTTTTTTTAGCCATAATTAATAGTTTTTGGAAGATCACCAGGTATTATTTAAACTACATTGTGACAATGACTCAAGCATGTTGCTGTCAACTAGCTCTAATCTACCAAGGTTAGCAAACTCACAAAAAGTAGGGAATCACAAGACAATGTCTCATAGCAACCACACCTAGCTGCCTTCCTAAAATGAGGAAAATTTCAGGGAAATAAAAATATCTTGTTTTTGCCTCTCAGCTTGAAGCTTGACCTCAGTATCAAAAAAATCCAATGACTTTACAAAAACTTCTGAGATTTCATCACTTCCCAAAAATATTTCCAGGCACAGAAAACACATTTTAAAATGACTTCCATGAGTGTAGAGACTGCAGCCTGATTTCACACTTAAATCAGAGCATTCACTTTTAATCATCATGCAAACAAATGGGCTCACACACACAGCATCCACTATTTTAGGTATCACTTTCTTTTAGCACAATCCTACCTCAACACTGCCACCAACAGGTCATAAGGTTTCACAGCTGCCAAGCCTTTGAACAGGTCCAGTGACACTGCAGATCATGCTGCACCTGTGTTAGGCTGGGTACACAACTACAACATAATTCAGCTGAGTTTGGGCCCCGAATGCCCTTTGCAACGGAATTTAGCAAAGTCCAGATTTTTTTTGCCTGTGGTGTGAGGTTTGTTGCATGTATTTTACTTCCTCTGATCTGCCAGGGTCGAACCGTTCTGAAATCAATATAATTAAGTTAAAAAGTGAACACAAAACAACTTTCAATTTCAAGCGATCGAGACCAAATAAACAAGCAGGTTTACTTTGATGCTTTTTAATGGATGAGATATATTTGAACAAGTCTCTCAATGCTACTTTGTTGACCATGAGATCATAATGGAGAATCCAACAGAACGCCTGGAGGTCATTCATATCAAATATAAAAACAAAGAAAAGACAGGAACATTTAAACAAATATGGGCAGGAATTATGAAAAAGAGGAAGATGAGATGAGATGAGAGAGTCAAAAACTGGACTACTTGATCAATCAGTGGACCTCTTAGTAAATTAGGTCTGCATGTGTATCTCTGTCGGCATGTATGTACGTAAGACAGTGTATGTGTGTAAGTGTAGATGTATTTTTTCTGTGTGACAGTTTGTGGTGTATTTCTGTGTTAGGGTGTGCACAAATTAAATAAATACAAAAGTCAAACACATTTAATTCATCAAGAAACCATTTGGTCAGAGGAATGAAAGAAGCTCGGAAGGAGAAGAGAAGGAAAACATTGACAACATGGCTGTCTAGAACAGGCATTTTTGGGGCCATGTGTGTAACACTGTCTAATACTGTTCATTAGTCCACAAACACACATGCATACACCCACTGACAGCCTGAGACAGACAAGAGGCACAGAAACCGTTTTAGCACCCCACAAACATCTGAAGGCTGCTCTGAGTTCATGTTCGGCAGTCTTGAGTTTTAAAAGTGTCCATTCCTCCTCGAGTTCACTTGAACAGTTTAGGCTCCAATTCATCCAACACCTCCCATGCTGCTATTAAAAGGTAGCCACCTTCTTTTTTTATCAGCTTCTTGGTTTCGGAGGTAAACCCAACCCAGGCCCACCACCCGCACCGGCAGCAAGTCCAAGTTCCAGTCCCAGTCAAACGGTGGGGTTTCTCCCAGTTATCTGCTGCTGCTGCTGCTGTTGCTGCTGAAGGTAAGTGGGCCGTTTGACACGGGGTTTCCTGCGCTTGGGTTTGCTCTTGGCCTTGGTGAGCTGAACTACAAAAAAAGACAAGACGACCATCGCTCCCAGGAAGGCGAACACGGGAATGGTCTGGCCCACTTCCTGGTTGTAGCGACCAGGCATTATCCCTGAGGGGAGAGAGCAGAAGGTAGAGCTCTGAATGCACTCATGCATCCTTTTTCTCACTGGCTACTTAGATAATGAGGGGAAACATCAAAGATTAATCAAATAGAAGGTAATGATCAATACATTATTAGCCACTATGAACCTGTCATTTTTTTCACTCTTCATACATATTTACGTTCAATTCTATCTTGTTTATGAATGCGGAAATTTTAACAAACTTTAAATCAGATTCCCAAAGTAATTTGTATCACTGCTGGATGTCATACCTCCAGGGATGTCCCAGGCTCCGCTCTCCCCAGGAGAAAGAGGTCTGACCTGGGGACGGTACGGCCTCACGTTGGGTAGAGCCACTTTGTCCAGGTCCACTGAGAGAAGCTTCTGGTGCTTCCAAAGGTTACTAAGAGCATTCAAAGTAAAGAGAGACAGAATCTGAGACTGATTCTTCTGTCTACAAATATTGCGCATGCACTTATGTGTGGAGTCAAAACTCAACCTTTCACTTGCTACATTTCCATCCAGGTTTTGAATAAAGTTCAAGCTAATAGTTAAAATATCGCAAGAGAAAATGTGAATTAGACTGTTTCCATCAGATGTGTAAAAGCAAACAAAACACTGGCACCCGCTCCTTGCTCTTTTGTTGAATCTTGCTGCAGTACATCACGGTGTAAGAGCGCATGATGTAGATGAAACGTAGTAGCAACCACCATGATCCACTGCCACTCCATTACATGAAAAGAGTCAATTTTCTGCCAAACTGCTGCAGACTCCTCCATTTATTCCTAAAAATAGTCCATGGTTTGTAATACCCTTTGCTCAATTTAGCGGCTCTTACCTCTTGGTAAATGCATGCAAACCACTGACATTACTCTATTAGCTTTACTTGTTTTATCCGGCAAATGCGCTTCCATCATTTATCAAATAAGAATTTATTCACCTTGAGTGAACATCCAAACTTGTTTACACATTTTGTCATTTGGCGTTTTCTGTTTGATATGTCAAACTATGCATAAAATGTGAAATTATGCATAATACTTGGATGGACACTGCTACACTCCCTTTTGTGTTGATTTCTTCTGTTGATGGGACGCAGAAAGTTTCTGCTGTCACACAAGACTAATTCCATGTTAGAGCCCAAAGGCGATGTGCAAATGAACTGTTCCACATTACACACTCCTACAAGCCATGTCGCTGAAATAAACCACTTTCCTACGAGGGACAACACGCTTCCTTTATAAAGTGCTGTGTCTGAAGGAAAAATAGTGAAAATAATGCCTATGGTGCTGTACAAAGAAGAAAATACACCATGATAGATTTTATGATTTGCTGATACAGAAAACCTCAGACAGTGTGAGCAGAGGAGGCTAACATGGCTGAACCAGAAGTAAAGCGCATCAAATACAGAAACTCAAACCTAATCAGCAGAAAATCTGAGGGAATTAATGTCACAGTAGTTCAACACAATGATTGAACAGTGACCTCCGTGAAGCATGTTGCAACTGCAAGCAAAGAGTATTCAACAAAAAAGGATTACAGGCTTCAAAACTAAGAGGATCAGACTGACAGCACTGCTGTGTCATCAGATGTACCTGGGTGCCGTCTCATTTAAAGGCTGTGGCTTTGCCCAAGACAGGTGAGGGCAGGATGGGAGGGGGCGGGGCTTAGGGTCTCCCAGGTGAGCCTCTAGAACCTTGGAGTAGCGGTAAAGATGGTTGCCTGGAAGGAAATCAGGAGAGAGGAAAGGCTCCTTGGTCAAAAGGTAAGGCAGGACAATGATAAATGAAGGAAAGAGAGGAATACATCAACATAACATAACAGACCATCTTGCCACAGTAATGCATTAGGGGTGGGCGGTATATGCTTGAAATAATATGATGATATATCACTGTATTTTGTGAAATTCATGACAATAAGAAACTTTTTTTTTTTTAAATGGTCTCAGGGTTTCCTGCAGTAATAATATACAGTAAATGGCACTATCCAAAAACTAAAATTAAATCAACCTGCTAGTACATAAAACATGAGCAATGAGCACAAAGACAGAACAATCCAAAACAAGTGAACCCCTAAACCTACTGAGAAAACACTATTCAAACTTATACAGAGCTAAGTAAACACACAAAAAGCATTTATTTCACTCACTAGAGACAGGATTAAGCAATGCATTTGGCACAGCCACATCACAGATTTAGATTTTTTTTGTGTCCAGAACACAAGCATGTTCCCTGGTGATGGGTTAAGGGCTGATCTGTGACAGGTTATGATTTCATGACCTGATGAAATTTCACTGCACGCTTCCCCCACGTGAGCAGATCACTCTTGCTGAAAACCACTTCCCCCTGTGGTGATCGGGAAAGACAGAAACTCGTCTCTAAGCCACAGCTGCACAGCTTCCAATGGCTGTGAATATAATGCACAGTCAGACTTAAAGCTCTGAAGTTCCACTCGACTACAAGTCTGTGGTTGAAGAACTCAACAGAGGACAGTGAAACTGATGGTAACATTGCTGCCAGACTAGCTTTTGAAAGTATTTTCTTGTCTTGTCATGGGTTGAGCTTTTGATACGTCTCAAAATTGAGTCTTTCATTACCATTTGAGTTGGCTTCATAGCTTTAGCGAGACAAATAGTCACAGCTTCAACAATTTCACTCCAGCAGGACAACAGCTAACTAATGCTGCAATGGCCGCTGAGTCAGCATCGACAGTCTGCTTGTTTTGGGCCACTAGTGACTTTCTTGGTATTCACCCAGGTATCCACTAAGATGCAAATTGCCAGAGGTTTCCCGATACAATATTACAACAATAATCAATTGTTGATAAGATATGAATTGCAATTTCAATTATTCATCAGCACAACAACTCAGAAAAGCTCAAGAATTGCAATTTGGAACAGAATCAATCTTTTCTCCGACCCGAGTATCTACACAGCTTCAAGTGGTGAAGCGCATTTGTTGTGTTCCCACTGGAAGCTTAAGTTTATTTTATTTTGTTTTGTTTTGAAACATTGTAATATTAACTATTTTTATCAGAGAAAAAAATCGTGAACAGTTTCATGAGGCACCGCCAGATCCAATCTAATGCTTGAAACCAAAACATTTCAATTTGTCTTATGTGTCTCCTAATACTAGTAAATGTAGAAGGGGTACCATGAGGTTTAGAAGAAAACAAAGTTAAAATACAGGGAAGAAAAGTTGCTGCCTCTCACTCACCTTCCAGTCTCTGTGGTAGTGGACGCTCGATGCCTGTAGGAGGGGCGACCCTGCTGTGAGAGTGGCTGAGGCTGGGAGGGGTCATACTATAGGAAGTGTACTGAAGGAGAGCATCTAGCAGCCAGAAACAGTCTGAGGGGGAAAAAAAACAATCCAACATAAAACATAAGGAATTGGTTCACCTGAGAGAATTTGGTCAGCTCAGTATAAATACACACCACAGTACATCAGCACACACACAACATGAGAGGCTACCTTTCTGCCTGTGGCTGTCGTCTATACAGTTAGAATCTCCGTACAGAGCGATACGACCTCCCCCATCAGACGGTGTTTGATACAGTCCAAGGATAGGAACGCCTTCCACCACTGCTGTCTCCTGCTTTAAAACCTCCAGCCCTGTGTAACACACACACACACACACACACACACACACACAGAGTAGTGTTGTATTTGATCATAGGACACACAGATTAGGATTTGACTGTTTTGTTGTCTGTGTGCCTGCAGGGCTGTCAGCCAGGACTCTGAGGTCAAATACTTGTATGCGTACCTTGGTCCTTTAGGTTCTTGGCTATCACTATTCCATCTTCTGGGAACCGTGCAATGCTGCAGCCTGAGGCATAGTACACTGAGACGGGGTGGGGGTGGGAGGAGAGAGAAAGAGAGAGAGATAAGGATGGAGAGAGGGGTGAGAGAGACAAAGAAAGCTTTGAAGTTGTGTCTGTGCATATATTTTTTCTGTAATTGTGAAAATACTGCAGAGAGGTAGTAACACAGAGTTTCTAGTGTGAAGACAAATGTGTGTCATACTGTCGTGATCAGCCAAGGTGAAGTCTCCCTCATACAGCCCATCACTGAAAGCCATTCCCCACACTGAAATCAGGTCGTTGAGAGCCGGTACGTTAGCACCCCCTGTGTCCGGCATCCACCACTGCCTGCAGGGTACAGCGACATAAATCATTTGCACAACCATTAGCTAATAGTCGATTAAAATACTAACCCCATCTAAAATATAACAGAGAAATTACCCAAAATTGCCCATGAACAACATTACTGACAATCTAATATACACACCAGCTTAGTGAAAGAAACAGACAAAAAAACAAACAAAGGATCCATCATCATATAAAATAAAATGTGGCTGCAAAGAACAAACCACGAATATGGACCAAACTATAACCACGACTATTCAATCCCTCAGTATAATGTTATGAAGACATAAAGGCTACATTTAAGGCTTTTAATCCTGTGGATATCCTGTGAATGGAACATTAAGGGGTCGTGGGTAATGGTTAGTACTACATGAGAAGCTCTGAATGTGAAAGGTTGTGATATATTACCTCTAATGCAGAGAGAGGAGACATAAATACAATGTAGTACTGTAGAGAGGGAGTAGGACTGGGCTGTTAATTACACAATGCAGTTTATCTTTCTAATATTATAGCACAGTGAAGCTCTTAGTGAAGGCACTGTGAAGCTAATAGCTGTTTAATCAGTGAACTGTAACTGCAGCACAGGGCATATACAGAATAGGGTTTAACAGTAAGACATAAAAGCAGAATGAACCAAAAACCAATCGGCATAATTAATTGAATTTCTTTCAGAAAATGACAGAGGCTGCTTCTTTTTTTTTTCTTTCTTTCTTAATCATCAGAGAAAGAAGTATTGGACTCTTTCTCATAATATTCTGTAGGGCTCTGCAGAATCTCTTCATCAAGTTCAACATTCCAGGGAATCTGAAGTTTAAGTCGCGTCAGAAAACATAAGCATCAGCATCCGATCAATCAATCCTAATTTGTCTTTTTTCTTAATCATCTGAAAAACAAATCTGATTGACATCTGCAATTCATTATAGAATCACAAAAAAGAAAGGTTGAGATCTGTTTAACCATCAAAATAAGGTCAAGAAAAAATGCTTCCCAGCTTTGTGTTTTGAGTAGGAAATGGGCTTATCAACAGCAAATTAACCTACAGCATTGCATCTCAAAGTCCGGACCAGAATGCAAATCCACCCAGACCGGCCCACAAAGCCTGACGTGCCTAACGAGAGCTGGCTTGGGATATATTTTCTCGTTTTCAATGTATTACTAGTGAAAATGAATGTTCACAGATACTTATTACTGTGTGCGCGTGTATCTGTTACACATTGTGGACTGCGAGACTAATGTTACACCAACGTATGTGTGCCCGTTCAGAGTTTCAGCGTCTGTGGGTGCATTCCTGTCCAATCACAAGAGGCGAATGCTGCTTTCGAGTGCAGTTGGGAAATCCCAACTTTGCAACTTGGAAATTGCAGCCCACTAAGATACCAGGCTGTAAGATACCAGGCTGTTATATCTGTCCAAGTGTTTTGCTGGCACATTTCCAGACCTGCGATCTTATGAAAAATTCACATGTAGACCTTTATTGTTACTTTATTATTTGTCATTTAAGCAAACATTTCTCTGCTTCACATCCACACTATCAGCTGAGGTGGCAAGAACTGTGACATCGTGTAACATGCTAAGAAAAGCCATGCTCCCTACTTTAAATATATAAATTATTCATAATCCTTTGTATTGGGTGTCAGCTGTGTGCTCAGTATGCAGTAAAAGCTATGTTTATTGCAGCTCTCGTGCTCGGTAAGTCTTAAGCATTGCAGCTCTGTTAACGTTAGTCAGTCCTATTAAAGTGTCAAACAGAGCTGAATACCTGGTGTTTTCATCGTAGAACTTGACCTTCCTCATCACCGACGTGTTGTACCAATCACTGAAGATGATGAGTGACAGGCCGTTGTCTATGTCTCTCCTTAGCTTGGTGATCTCCTCAGGGAAATACTCCTCCTCGCTGTCTACCATTAACAAAGTGCCTGCGGGAACACAAATACAATTAACCCCAATATTTTGTGATGGTGTCAGAACCCAGCATTCCAAAGGCACCATTCATGGCCTTGAAAAAAAATGTATAACTGTCTGCAGTAACTGTTGTAAGAGTGGCAATCTTTGCTTTACTAGGTGCTCATTATACTGTTTATGCACTGCATTTAAATATCAATCCAGATTTTCTGTTTATGAGGTTTGATGTGTTGTAGGTGGCTGTCTTCTTTACCCTGTTGCAACATGATTGCAGCCCCTGCTCAGACTAACTATCGAGTTCTTCTGTTTATCCCAGATTTTTCCCCTGCAAAGAGCTACCAGACATGCATTGTTTAGAACAGCTGCAGTCAAATCTTTTGGTTACAGATTAAATTGCTGATAGAGACACATTAGTGCTCTTCTATCAGTCATTTGTGGAGGGAATCTTGACTTTATGTTTTATCGCTTGGTATTTTTCATTATGTGTAAGTTATAATAATAATAAATACAAACCGAATAAGACAGTTTATATGTCTAGCAAGATTGCAGGCTGAAAAACAACAGGATCTGTCATTATGAGTCGTATGTGGTAAGAAAAGCGAAGGGAATTCTTGGTGACTTGATGAAAAGGTATAAGGTTTTATCCTTGCTTGACCGTGCAACTACACCTTTCATATTTGCGAGCATAATCTCCACTAAACAAGCAAATGTGATGTTATGGTTGAATCTGGGTGTGTGGGGTTGAGCAGAAGTCGATTATTGCAGTTATTGCTGTACACAATGGATTGCATGTAATGTTGAAGTGTGGTCAGTGTTGTGTTTATTGTGTTTTATTTACTTGTAATGTTACTGTCTCATACTGTGTAATGACAACACACAACAGATTTCCGAAAAGACAATAAAGAACTAATTAACATCAGCAACAGAGAAACAAAATGGACAAAATTCAAATGATTATTACTGTAACAAGATTAATGGAATTGCTTTGTCAATATTTCATGTGTGTGAATGTGTGCCTATGCTCTTACCATACTGGCTGGCATCAAAGCAGGTTATGGGAGCTCCTAGCACCTCAACAAAGTACCCCATACTCCTCAGGTGCTGGTACATGTCCCTGAAGTTAGTGTGGATATGATCACCATTCCTGGAAACAGATGGATGCACAACATGTTTTGTTATGTGTCAAACGCATTTAAAATCACAGATGATTTTTCCGATGTTCTGGACTGCCGTGTGTAAGAAAGTAACAAGGTTAAAAACAAGGTGAGAGCACAAACCAGTCAAGTGGATCGTTCTTCATGCGCAGGTTGTCTCTGGGAAAGTAGCCAGGTGGGTAGCGCAGGTTGTGGTACTGGTCCCACAGCACCCTCTTACTGCGTGGGGGAGATGGCGC
>OMOW01026740.1:3318-14076 GCA_900312555.1 Lamprogrammus exutus | reverse complement strand
TTTTCTATTTCACATTGGTTTTACCATCGATCGGGCTGTTGTGGGGCTCCAGCCATGACACAAAGCCCTTGACCTTGAATTCTTTATAAAACCCTCCACAGTGGGAGGCAGGACCACGCTGACTGAGCCTGACTGACTTACTCCCACAGCTCCGCAAGCTAACCAACATTATCCACACTCGAGGTGGAGGCTAAATCCTTTTGCTGATGATACCATCCTGCATCTAAGAAAGCGATGAGAAACACGGGTCATGTTGCAATCGTGTGCAAGCGTATGGGAATTTATAATTGAGCTTAATCTTGCCTTGAGTCATTTTTGAATGCTTACATTGCATTAGCAACACTGTGCATAAATTTGGTCATTGTGGACTATTGACCTCTGAACTACTGCACAGACACACTTCATTTATTCCTGTAGTGGAATGATCCAAGCAGAAATAGCATGGTCAATATTACTGGATTCTAGTAACACAGACTGTGAAGACAAACAAGGACAAGAGGGACTATTGAACATTTGACTGAACAATTTAACCCCCTCTTAGCCTGGATGCATGGCAACAGCAATAGTTTCAGCTTAGATCAGTAATGTAGCAGAAACTACTGCATGACTGAACAACGTATATTTGTGGTCTTTTTCACCAGAGTGTGTTGAATATAGGACACAAATGTGGGTAACAAAAATTTCTAGAGGCCAAAAGACTCATTTTGAAAGACTGGAAATTTCCCACACCGTCTTTTAAAGGTGGATGTCTGAAATGATGTCATACATACAGATGGAAAGACTCAGATTCTTGTGGACTGAAGAATTTTTCAGCTATTTGGGACCCATTGTTTGACCACCTAAATGAGCCTGATATACATTATGACATATTGTATTATTTGGTAGCCCTTTCCCCCTCTTTCTTCTTGCTTTCTTATGGGATTTTGTGTTTGTTCTTGAAAAAGTCTCAAAATAAAATACTGAAGGGAAACACCACAATGCTGCTATTTTCTGTGACATCGGAGTGTCCAATCAATCTGTCATCGGCATACAAGCAGCATCTAACGCAGATGTTGGAGGAAGCAACAGGAAACAGCTGAGACTGCTTTATAAGGATTGCCAGGAAAAATGGAGCAAGATTTAACATTCAGTGTTTCAAGAGTCACAAGTAATAATTCATAAAGGAGTCACTTATTTCCACAGTAAGCAGCCACACACACATACATATACACACTATATTTCTCATTGCTACTGTATGTCCAAAAATATTTTGTTGGAGTTTTGTGAAAGATGCTTTCAGTAAAAAGGTATTGTAGGTAAAACATATAAGGTAAAAAATATAATTCTGTGTGTTTTGCATGTCCTTTAAAGCTTCCTATCTAATCAGGGCAACTTAGAATGATTCTAATTAATCTTCTTAATCAAATATCTTGAAAACGCCTCCTAACTTTAAAGCAGAGATTTAAGGGGATTTCTTAAGCCTGTCTGGTGACCTAATTCAGTTCTCTTTAAAAATCGACTTTACCAGGCTGAGAGATTGAATAAGAAGAAGGCCTACAAGTAATTTCATTTCTACCATTTCAATCTTAACATATGCATGAAATTTCACATTAATGTCGGAAATAGTTAACCTCAGCAGCTAAATAATGCAGCCAATCTCCCCAAACTCAAAATACAGAGATGTTGTTGGCTGGTTGCTTCCTGCAATACAATTTTTCTTTAAAACTACTCTTGAAAATGGCAGGTATTATTATGATTATCAGGAATGGTTGCATCACGGTGCAAAGTCACTTCATTAACCTTCTTGGGGTGTAAGAATGACTGAAAGAAAAATCCACTCCACACGAGATCCTGATGATGAATTTATGGCTGGAGCAAACTGAATTAATTCCCAGGCACAGATGGAGTCTGCAGATACAACCAAATCCAGCCCTGAGGTCCATCCAGGTTAATGGATTGTCTTTTATTGTCACGGTGGACTTGTGATTTGTGAGGAGGTGAAACAGTCAAGGCCACCAGTAACGCCCCATTGACTGGGCCATAAACCAGCTGAGGTGGTCAGCACTGCGGAGAGGAATGTAGAAAGTTGACGCTCCTATCAGGGATCTTCAAGGGATCGGCTCCATTGTGGCAGGCCAGCGGTTCTCAGCTGTGGTTCACTTAAGGTGCTGCCAGAGGTGCCTGCAGTGCCCCCTGGTGGTACACAAGATTCTGGAAATTTCTGCAGAGAATCAGAACAATTGAAATCTGGGAAAATCTGTTATTGAGACAAATTATTCACAAGTAAAATGGGTTTAATTATGAACTGGTTTAATTATTATTCTCTTTCAAATGACAAATTAGATTTGTTGAGAAAAAACACTCGTACTTCGATTTGTGCCAATTTCAATTGCATTAAGGCGTATACATGACATTTGAAAAAGCAGATCTATTGCCTTAATCACAGTATAATGAAAGTTTTAATGTGCATGTAAACATACGTACTTGAGTCTTGCATTGCAGTGTTTTCAAGTTATGAGGTGTTTACTCTACATGACTGATCGGCAACACGGTAACACTCACACAATGAAACAGAAAGTGATAAACCGTGTGCAGTAAGTATCCACGTGTCTTCGCTCTCAGTGGCTGTTGCTGCCATTGCCGGTCACATGACTCACAGCACATGCTTTGAAGTCGCCGATAGGTCCAGGCGATGAATATACTAGATATCCCCCGAGTTTCTGCGAGGCCTTGGCGAGGCTCTTGAATCAGGTCGACCAATTTAGACGAGGATCCTATAATGGGAGTGCCACCTGACATGCCTCTGATCAGGGGCTTTTGTCCGTGATCGCACAAATTTAGTTGACAAGCAGAAATTTGGGCCAAAATCCAGGTTGTGTGAATTTAGATGTATTGGTCAAAAACTTCAAAAACCACTGTGGTAAATAAAGTCAGATACATCTCTAAAAAATTCACTGATGTACAGTTTATTATCAGTGTTGTGGTTGAAAAAGACTTTTTATTCAGTGCCTAGGAGAAATGGTACAGCACATGTTGTTATAAAAATGATCCACAGGTTCAGTCATGGCATCAGTAGGACTATAGCCGAGTTAGTTTCTGAATCTCAATGCAAATTACTGCAAAACTGACACCTTAACACACTGGTCTTGCTGTCTGATTAACAGCAAACTGATTACCATCAGCTTACTGACTTATAGGTTATTTATTAAATCACCTCATTTCTGGTAAAAGGCTCAATTTCAGCTAGAAGGAATGTTGACAAATGGCAACTGGATGTGAGATTATTCAGCAACAGTGGTGTCTGTAAATCCATTAAACTATGGTGCAAAAGCACAAATTTAAGGCACATTCCAGACATGAATGCACTTGAAATCATAGGCATGTTGAATAATACACACAAAAGTAATTGTTTGTTATTATAGGATCTTATTTTGTAAAGCAGTCCTTTCAGGGTGTGTAGGTATCGGAACAAAAGCTCTTTTAAATGTATTAAATGTTCAGTGCTTCCATGTACAATATTCAGGATGGGTTTTTTAAATGTTTTTTTTTTTCACTTTTCCCAATCAAATCCTATGTCCTTATGTATTTCATTTAAAAATAAATATCTTTAAATTTAAAATATTCTTTAAAAGTTTGCTGTACCCCATAGTAACCCACAATTTTTAAATGAAATTGAAACAAATGTGGAAATCAATCAATACCTAAACAACAATAACAGGATGGATATAGTAATTAAAAAAAACTGTTCAAAAAGGTAATAACATTGATATTGTCATAAAAGAAACAAAATGAACACAAACAACAAACATATAATATACAAAAAATTTAAAAATGGATACAATTTGAGAGCGCATGCTGCTTCTCCGCTCTTGTTCCACCCCTTGAAGAAAATATGTGCCAATGCCCCCGAGAAAAAGGACCAACACCCTTCTGTTCGACCCATCTCTTTGGCATTAATGGAAGGGAGGAGCAGACACCGCAAATCGTCTCTGCCAGGCAAAGAGCCACAGGGCCAGTTCATTGGACACCACGCTTTTCACAAGGTGTGTAATCGGAGGATTAAAAACATGTCTGCTAGCATTTCACCAGGGCTCAAAACAAATAAAGGGGGAGAATGGACGGGATTTATTTCTTGGAGTGTGTTAAGTAGCTGTTCTCGATGCACAGGACGATGTAGGAGCCGGAGCAGCTGCTAGAGGTTTGCTGCAGGAGGCGGCCGCTCTGCAGTGATGATGCCAGACCGGTCACAGCGCGGTCGCCTGCCCGCCAAGTCTCGCAGTAGTTGTCTGTCTGCCGGTGGCCCTGGCTGCTTGAACCGTGCCACACCATCTTCTCCGGCCTGCAGGACAGCAACAACAAAGCAAATTTGAGCCCACTGGAGTCTAAAGTGATTCAAATGCTGCACTGTAAAGTCACTGTTTGATTGTAGGAAATCAGACTAAAAAGAGATTCTAGAGTCTTCAATCTTTTTTTTTTGGTTGACCTTTTCTAGAATTTGACATTTGTAATTTTCTACAGTCAAATACACAAGGACTCTGTAGAATTTACTTAAATTCTTTTTTAAATGTATTCCATCATTTTGTCAAGACATATAGAAAATGGGATGGAAAATGACTTTAACCTGATGTCTTTTTTTTTTCTTTTTCTATGTTACCCTTCAATGAATTTAGCTTTCATTTTTCATTCAAAGCCTGAAATAATGAACTGTTCGTGGACATTTTTTTCAAACCTTCTAAAATCAATCATTTCTTCCAGTGATCAAGACATCTTTTTCTGTAATTTAGTAGAAAATGTGTTGTTTTTTAAATCCTAAACTTTCTAGAATTTATTATATTATGTTAAAAAAAACACATTTTTTGTCTTTTCCTTCAACAATCAAGAATTGACAGACAAGTTTTTTGGTATCAACTGAAAGACAAAGTCAAAAAAAGAAAAGAAAAATAACATTGCAAAAACGCCTTTGGACCCCAGAAGGTTGAGCCAGAGTTTAAGCCCTGCTGGCTCAAAGACATATTTATATTTACTTTCATGAAGTTGAGCAAACATAACCTGATGGATGAACAATGGAATCTATACAGTGCACCCCAAAGGCATAAGAAGACTGATTACGCAAAATAAATAGAACAGCTGAACATCGCTGATACGCTAAAATTCAACAGCAACTCACCATACACTGTCCCTGAGGATATCTCGACCATCAAAGGAGTAGATTGGTGCATTATCCCTCATTTTACCTCCTCCGTCCTCACTAAATAAAGACTCCCAGCTGCTATACAACACTTGGTCCTGCATGGAAAAGACATATAATGTTGAAGCAAAGCTGGTGCACTGAACAACACGCACAATTTTGCAGCAAATATACGGAATAACAGTGTGGAGAGGTAGAGCGGGATGAATAATGGCAGCTCCTCAGCGACAACGACTCACCTTGAGGTTCACGATAGGGAGGCTGTCCCTGTCCGACTTGCGGACGATGCTGTAGAGGTCTTGCAGCTTGGAGGACAGGAAGGCCCTGAAGGTACCTTTCAGGCCCACGGCACGGGCCTGCTGGAAGCACAGGAAGTCCGCCCCACGGATTCCCCGCATGTTTCCAGTTTGCGGTGCGTTCAGGGCAATGACATGCAGCTGATGAGGAAGACACAGGCTTGCATTAAAGTGGCTGTATTAATGTATTAATGAGGGAAGTAAGTAGGGGATAACATATTGTCAGCGGGTGATTGTTGTGGAATGAACCCCTTCAGTGCCACGTGAGACCTGATCACCCTGCTCTTACCAAACACATCAATAATTTCACACAGTTTATTAATTTTAAATGAATTCATTAACAATTACAAGCTTCTGCTGAGAAAAACGACTCTCGTTGCTGTTACTCTGCGCTAGCCAAGCAACCGCGCTGCTATGTGAACAATGGCAGCGGAGTCAAACCTACTAGCTAACTACATAGCAGCAGATGTTGATGTTGATGTTGACGTCTTGTTGGTTTGTAAACCGGAGACGTCCTCTTGTCGGGTAACAACAAGAAGGCAATGCCAGTTTGTGGCTAGCTAAGAATGCTGGCAAGCTGCTGCTAACTCTTGGCGTAGCGATACAAAGTAGCTCGGCTATGCAAAGCAGCAACAAACACTGTCGTTGCCCAGGTGACCAATCAATTTCAGAGTTTATTATTACGAAAATAATTGACTGTAGAATGCTGCGATTGACCGATCAGAGTTGTGCAGTGCAGAGACGTATAATAATCTACGTGATCTTGTTATTGTCTCCTGGTTGACCGTACTCACCCCTGGTCCTGAAACATGCTCATGCTCAGCAGGCTGCACTACAGGTGGGAGGGGTCGTCTCGGGGGGTTGACGGGTTGCCGGTTCTCAGGCTGTAGGCCGCTTGTCCTTCCATCTGTCTGACCTGTGTATCTTGGGTCTGGGAATCTGGGTTCATAATGTGGGGGGTATCTGGGTTCTGGATTGACTGGCTCCCTCTTGGGGGCCTCTATAGGTGGGTGTGAAGGAGGCTCCAAGGGCCCTGTGGCAGGACCACCCTGGGAGTAATGCTCAGCTCCGTTGTTGTGAGACTGATCCTGGGACTGAGGGTAATGAATCACAGGCGGAGGCTGAACCTCTGCAACCTCATTGTCCTTTAAAGTGAAAATGTATTCAGATTAAGAAATGATACGTTAGTGAAAGTCTTCTCAACATCAACGAAATTCCAAATAATATGTACAGTATATAAGTCTGCTCTTTCATTGTGTCACACATACCAGGTCTCTGTAGAAGGGATTGTACGGTCCAAGCTGTGTGAAGAGGAAACAGTACATGAAAGTCTATAATAAATGATATATAAACGATCCTGTTTGAAGGCCTACGCCACCAATCAAAGCATGAGCTTTATACGTGTGTGTAGTTGACTGTACCATGACTTGTCGCAGTCCATCGCGGACTCGTAGATAGAGATCCGCTTTGTCTATGATGTAGATGAGGCTGCCCTCTGCTTGTCGTCTGGCAGTAGCCAACATTACGTCGTATGACCTCAGAACTGTGACCTGGGGGAAACAGATGCTTTTTGTTTCAATGGATGCCAAATCATTTAAAAAATATAATAAATACTTCTGACCATAACTGATTAGTTCAACTCAATCAAGTACATTGCAACTGAATTATTTGAGTTCAGTGATTTTAGACTTTAGGCCTGTTTGAATACCAGTGAGAAATTCTCAGACACAGCGACCACTGACACTCACCCCAGAGGAGACACCAGGAATTCCAGGTGGGCCGGGAGGACCTGGAGGTCCTGGGACAGTGACAGCTTTGAAATGAAATAAACACATGTCAGATATTTCCTCCACCAGCCGTTGTAGGAGGAAGTGTTGATACATTTTTGGTGGAAACTCTGATAGATTTAATTTTGTCTCTAAAACACTTACGGTGATTGGGCCTATAAGGTCCAGGCAGTGAGGGAGAACCTGGGGGTCCAGGTGGCCCTGGAGGCCCTGGGCGTCCATCATAACCAATTCCTGGTGCCCCTGGTGGTCCTTGGGGTCCAGGAAGTCCCATTATGGAATCTCCCTTTGGACCCTAACATAAAGGAGCGGAAAAAGAGAAAAATGTTTTCAATGTGACCACTGTTTCCATTCCTGATATCAAAGCAAGTGAAAGAGCAGCTTTACATCTTTAGTTTAGCCTGATAAGTGGTAATGATTAAACCCTAATTTAATTTAACCCTACACACCTACTAAAAGGGCACTGCTACAAATTCTGTGTCAAATGGGATCTGTGCTCTTCACCCCAAGCGTTTAATTTATCACTATTATTATTATCACCATCATCATATCTTCCCATCATCTCCAGCTTGTTGTGTGTCTTCCTAACCGATCAATATATAAAAGACATTGGTCTCTACTGTGGTGGGACTCACCGGTAGGCCTGGTTTGCCAGGTGGGCCTTGCACTCCTCCAAAATGTGAGTTGTAATATCCACCACCTGGCTCTCCCTTTTCACCCTTCACACCGGAATCGCCACGCTCCCCCTTCAGTTCATTCTGTTGGCAACAAGCAGGCGTTAGCATGAAGATGAACGCTACAATTAAGACCCGCTTCAATCAATAACAGCATGGAATCTGGGTGATGTTTTTAACTGTATTTGCCTCAATGATGTGTCAATGATCAATAAAAATGACATTTAAGCCATTCAGTTGATTAATCAGTTTATTTATGGTGGGTTTTGATTTGTTCTCTCATGCATTGTAGCTGATCCACAGAGGCAGTAGAAACAATGAAATAGAGTAATTTGTCTGTTGTATATCAGCGCTAAAAAGCTTTACCTTAAGTGCGTAAAAATCCAAATTAGAGGCTGTTCCTGCAAAGAACAAGAGGTGTTTTAGTATAAATGTTGTTGATGAGAGTAAAAATAAAGATGATGATGATGCCACACTGCAAAATTAAGTGAAACTTTAGGATTTACCTGGGATCCCTGGAAGTCCACGCTCACCTTTTTCCCCTTTAATTGCTACAATAAAAATAAAAAAATTCCATAAAATACAGTCTTACATCTGTAACTGACACGGGCACAGCAAACCGGTGAGCAGACAGTTTTGATAGTGATGTCTTCTCGGTTTTAAGAATGCATTCTTCAATACGAGAGTCTGCCCCCTCAGACTCAAGCTGCCGGATCAAACTGAAATTAAGATTGAACTGTTCGTCTCTCTAGACACTTTAAATCCTTTCTAAATCTGCCTTAACTGGTGCGTTTACTTTAACTTTTCCATTTTGATCTCTCTCTCGATATCTCTCAGAGGAGTTCTATTTCAGTGTATTCTGTGATGTTAAAACAACATAATGTGTGTGTTGGAAGGTCATACCAGGGTAATTCCTTGATGTGTCATCATAGCGCTAAGAAGACAAGAATAAAAAAATGGTTAGAGTGCGATGAACCAGGGAGGAAATGCATATTAAAAATGGGGATTGATGGGGATTCTGTATACTCACATTGAAACGATCCAAGGCTGGCCCGGCGGGTCCAGGAGGTCCAGGTGGCCCAGGTGGGCCGGGGACTCCCTGGTGAAAAGAAAATGATTCACCCTTTGTCACCGTTTGATGTGTGTCAGCATAGATTCGATACCACCAATGGCGCAAGACTTTGATTTCACATTATGTCAACATTTTAATATTTCGATATCTGCTGTGAGCAAATGATTGAGGCTACGCAGTAAAGCTTGTTATAGTCACAGAGATGTTATCGATCAGCTCTGAGTGTACAAATGGCAGCTTTGATCTTCAATACCAACAAATCATGGAACATCAGCTTTAGTAAACTGCACTGTCATGTTTACCAGTCCAGCTGATCTGTCATTCATTTATACACATTTATTGTCAGAAAAGATAATGACAAGAAAACGGGAAGAAGAGGAAGAAGAAGAAATGACTTATTTTCATTTTATTCAAGAAACAGTCATGTAAAAAATGTATCTGGATCTGGGCCAAATTGCACCTTCTTACTTTTGAATATATTGACTAAAATATGGAAAAACACCTCACAAAGTTCAGATATCACTAAGTTTAATGGGTTCTTTCCTCGGCCTTCCATCTATTTTAGTCAAAATCTGTACAGGACTTTTTGATTAATCCTGCTAAAAAATATATAAACACACCATCCAACAGAAAACAGACTTTTCCATAAACAAACCAACATATAATACTCACTGGATAGCCATAGCCAGCACCGCTTGCAGGCTCTCCTTTCTCTCCCTTGTATCCGTTTACACCGGGGCGACCCTGAAGGGATACAAGTCACCAGTTAATACTGTTAAGGACCTGAGGAAGGATGATGGGGTTTTAAAATCCTACAACATATTTGAGCATATTTCCATTGTTTCTAAACACAGAATACTACATGCGTATTCAAATGGAAATAAAATATAAGACGTACAGCTTTATAATCAATCAACTTAAATTTTAAACTTGCAGTTACAAATCACAGTATTCCTGATTGAGATAAGAGTTGAGGAAAAAAAGTGCTTACAGGTCTTCCAGGCATTCCGATTTCACCCTTATGTCCAGGATGTCCATAGTGGCCCTGCACAGACCATGAGATTAAGAGGTTAATAAGTGCAACAAGCTGAACTAACAGTGGATCCTGACTGAAGATCCCAACTTAAAAACCAAACTTGTATTTCTACTTCAAAGCATCTCAGTACATTTGTTTTGGATGCTGTGCTATGACCTAAAATTTATATCATGAAATACTTTGAGGTGTAACCATTAAAAACACTCACAGGGGGTCCGACGGGTCCAGCAGGTCCTCTGTCTCCCTGCAATCAGGACGGAACAGAAATGACGCACACTACATAACAGACAGCACTACAACAGAACAGCATTTGGACATGAAAAATAGAAATAGAAAGAAAGAGGACGCGGGGTGGGTGTAAGACTCACCTTTGGACCGGCCAGGCCTGCCAGATGCAGAGGATTCCCATCAGGTCCGACGATGGAACCTGGCTCACCCTTCTCACCCTGAACAGCAGCAACAACACAACAGAGACATAAGGAGCTTTTACATGCAGCAGTAACTGCATTCCTTCAGGCTGAAAACCTTGTTTACGATAAGTATGTGTCTTAATGAGTGATTCAATTAATGATGGAAGTCCACCTTAATGAAAAGAAATATTTTTATTGCCATAAACTATGCTATTGTATTGAAAAAGGTGCTTATTGATGGATGGAAAAGCAAAGTGATAACTATTTTTAGATCCTTTCCAGGAGTGGAATAAAAACAGTTATCACTTTGCTTTTC
>OMOW01026668.1:0-11941 GCA_900312555.1 Lamprogrammus exutus | reverse complement strand
GTGTGTGCTCTTCCGATCTTTAAAACAATTACATTCATCAGTGCACATTTTGCACTGGATATTCATGATGACCAATGGACTACATTTCTGTAACAAAGTTATCTTTTTGTTACCATTGGACTACCCAAAAGAAAACACGGATATGCTCATTGGGGACTATAAATGTTATGCACAGCCATTATATATTCTGCACCACTAACATTTGTTCCAAACATGTTCTTTCAAACACTGCACTCTCCTGGACATGTTGTGATCCATGCAATGTTTGTTTGATTGAAGACGTATCTGTAATCAGTAGCGAACAAACGCTTTCTTATCACTGCTTTGATGTATGTTATAGTTAATCGTCATTTTTCAAGGTAGACCTGCCGAAATGTCACATCAAATTGTTCATTTACTTTGCACTGTTTACATAGCGGAAACATTTTAAAATGTTTGACTAGTTTCTTACCTGTAAACTGAAGTGGTAAAATTTCACTGTGTTTAAGGGCATGTTCGTGTGCACCAAGTCACATGTGCGCTCACCTCATTCGTTGTGCCAAACCTATGTAAGAGCTCATTAGGTGTTTTCTTGTTGGCTGAACAAGCTGTGGATTGGTAGTGATTGAGAAGCTATTCCAGCCTTGTAAGTAGTGTACTTGATTATATTTACTCTTTTCTTTTGTTTTCTTACAGTCTATTTTTCACTTTTCCTGTCAATTAAATTAATTTGCACGGGATCTAGTTTCAATATATCTGTCACACTTTCCAACAAATTTTCATTAAACTATCCTGATAACTAACATACAAGCAAACAGAGAGTGTTGATGTTCACAATAATAGTGTTTGTTTGGAGAAGGAGGATAATTAAGAGCAGGTCTTATGACAAATATGTTGCACAGCCAGCTCACACCCCACACATTTCTTCAAATTACTATTTGACCTTGTTTTTGGCGTGTTCTGGTTTATATGGCGTATTATGTTTATATTAAATTTTAAATTAAATTTTTTTATTTAGATAAAAATAATAGAGCTTCTACTTCCATCTGATGATGAGCAGTGCAACTGACCTGTGCAGATGATAAAAAATAATAATATAAACAGACACTTACCTTTCTTTATCAGAGGAACCTTATCCTGTTTTTTCCACCAAAGACTGTTTCTCCTGTCTTTCCTCATGATTCTGTTGAGATGTGTTTGCTTTAGTATTACTTCCATCGTGAGAATTGTGATTATCTGTGAAGCAGCGTCTCTGATCTGGAATATAAAGGCTGCTAAAAGGATTTCCCCATTCGTGTACTTTCACTTTCTTGTTGAAAGGGTTATTTGGAAAATGGAAAGCTGTTGCAAAATGATGGGCAGAGCTGCAATAATAACAACATTACTGATGCTGGCTATAAAAATAAATGAAAAAGGAGAAAGTGAAAACATGCTTATAATTGCAGCATCAATATGGAGAAACGCACCATAAATCAATATGAAATCTAAATTCTCATTCTCATTCTCATTCCAATTTGAGTTTGAAGAGTTAATTTGCAGAAACAGATAAGATCAGTTTTTATACATTTTAAAGACTTTTTTTTTGAATGAAACTGTTAGTCGTGTTTTGTTAATTTATTTGTATGTTTTTTATGTAACTAAACATCAGTTTGATTGATATTACTGGGAATATACATTTCACTGTTGCTTTTTCTTTGGACTCTTGAGTACATTTTACTGCTCATATGGGCCCTTTACTTAAGTAAGATCTTGACTGCAAAACTTTTCTTACAAGTAATGATTTGAGTACTTGACATATGTGTTTGCATTTTCTGAACCATTTCAATAAAAGATGATTAATGGAATAAACTCAGTACTCAGTTGTAATTGAGACAAAATGTCCAATTCAGAGAATATTACCTCTCTAACAGAAATCCATTGGGGAATTATCTGGGGCATTTCCCTATTCTCCTGTCCTAACAGAGCAGGGAGGATCCATTATCTGAATGTAAGAGAGAGAGCTGGATTTCCCCAGTAATACCTCCCAGGAACCTCCCTATGCTAGTCCCCTGGGCACAGAGGGAGAAAGCACAGATCTGATTGGTTGATGTGCAGAATGCTGTTGTGTTAGTGTGACTCAAGGTTAGATAGTGAGAAGTTTATCAACTATTAAAATACTTTAAGTAAAACTACACCACAGTGGGAGAGTACTCCCTTAAGTAATACAAATGTACTGTATTCATATTTATATGTTACTTTTGTTTTTTTTTGTTTTTTTATTTATTTAACTAAAAGTCGATTTGGGCAGTAAAATGTAGACAAACATTTAAGCTAAAAGTCACTGCAAAGCAGAGTACTTTTTAGTTTCATTCACAACTGAAAAGCTTGTATCTTCAGATTAGGGATTTTCATGGTTGTAGATCAGATGAAAGAAAGAACAGAAGAAGGAGGCAGCATGCTAAGCAAAGTAGTCCCTAAGGGTGAGTCCTGACGCCCTGTGGAGGAAACTCATTTCAGCCACTTGTGTCTGCGATCTCATTCTTTTGGTCACTACCCAGAGTTCATGACTATAGTTGGAATATAGATTGATTGGTAAACTCAGAGATTTGACTTCAGGCTCAGCTCTCTCTTCACCTCGACAGTTCCAAGAGAGAACAAGCTAAAGCTATCCAGCAGAGAACTGTGGCCTCAGATTTGGAGGGACACTCATCCCAGCCACTTCGCACTCAGGTGCAAACCAATCCAGTGCACATTGGAGATCACAGCTGGATGGAGCTAACAGAACTACATCATCTGCAAAAAGCAAAGAGGCGATTGAAAGGTCGCCAAACTGGACACTCCAATCCTTGGCTCCACCATTAGATTATGTTCATTAAAATCACAAACAGAATCGATGACAAGGGACAGCCTTGCTGGAGTCCAACACGCAAAAGGAACATATTTGACCTACTATCAAGAATACCAACACACTCACTCATACAGACATGACTCACTTTGGTCATATAAGGAGCAGATAGCTCAAATGGCCCCAGGATTGCATATTCCTGCAGCACCCCCCACAATATTATACTGTTAGAGGTACGGCCATAAGCCTTCTCCAGGGTTACAAAGCGTGTGGAGTGGATGGGCAAACACACACGGCCCCTCCAGAATCTATGCAAAAGTAAAGACTTGGTCCACTGTTCCTGACCAGGACAGAATTGACATTGATCCTCCTGAATCTGAGGTTTGACCATCGACCGGAGCCGCCTTTTAAACATGGTTAAGCTAATCAGGTGTGTGTAGTGTAGGGAGTGAAATATACAGTATGTGCTAAGGATATATATTTTTGTGTTTAGTCCTTTGTCTTTCTTCTTTATGTTTTTGTGTATGGGTGGGTGTGCACAGGGTTGTGTGTGTGTTAGTAAGATAATAGCAAGATAACTCAAAAGTTTATTCATGGATTTGTGTGAAATGTTGGCACTGGTGGGTTGTGGACCATTATAGTAGATATTGAGGCAGATCCAAATGATAGTTTTAAAGTAATTACTTTTTTTTAAACATTATTCTTGGGTCCACCTTTCAGACCTCTTGTTCTGTGTTAACCACTAGATGGCTTACAAACCAAAACATTCACTACCACTGGATCTGAATTTACGGTCGGGATCTGGTGGTCAGAAATGCATTTTCAGATAGGAGCTATATTTATCCAGGTATCCAGGCTATAAGTATCCAGTCGGGCTACAAATATGCAACTACCACCATCATCTAGTTGAGATTGTGCTGATTCAGTAAAGTGTTTTTTAGTTTGAATGTACGCTCAATAGCCACAGAGCTCAATTCAGAACCGTTCCACCATTATCAAATTATACATTTCAGTTAATATCTCCTAAAATAATAAAGATACATATATCATTCAAGTTACTATGGTTAGGTTTTCAAGGTCATGGAGTCAGATTATAAAAATCAAATATGCAAAGAAATGCATGTTTTGGGTGTCATGGCCTGAGAGAAATCTTTGGCCTTGGCATTGGTTTGCACACTGAGTGGTTTCTTTGTGTTTTGGGTCAGGGGGTGTATAATTCTCATCTTGATACTGATGAGATACTGATGCCGCTGGAGCAAAATAATTTTCTGCACGGCATCAATAAAGAACAACTAATCTAATCTAGTCCATTTATCTGAAACGAAAGATTTAAATTCTCCAGACCAGAAGCTGTTTGTTTTTTTCCTTTTGTTTGCTGGGGGAAGTTAACCCACATATCAAAGACTCACCTTTACCAGGTCATGCTCTAGTGAAATTCAAAGCCTCTAGTTCACCTGATTTACACGTGTTGGGAGGAAACCAGAGCACCCGAAGAAACCCCACGAATACAAATGAGCAGAGCAGGGAGTTTAAACCAGGACTGCATATTTGCAAAGCTAACTGCAAACCATTATGCACTCTAGACCAGAATGATTTTGTGATTTTTATCTTACCCTGAGGCCTTAAACGAGCTGTTACCAGGATCCAACATTGTCTTTTTTTTTATCACCTGGACAGATTTCACTGAGAGCGGCTGAATATTAGCAGACCACGGACTTCGTTTTCGCACTTCTTTGTGCCATGAAAAAGCAAGTGACATTTGCAGGAAATGAGACGGTCCACAGGGTCCATCAGGAGGATGCTTTGCCGAGGTAAAGAGTGGACAATGCTTGCATATTGGGAAATCCATTCTCATACGTTATTATATGTGATGAAGTCATCCAGGTGAAGCTTTCTTTATGTTGCAGACTATGTCCAAGGATGCAGGATTCAAAGATGGGTGAGTTCAAATACTTACAGGCATTTTTACGGACACAGAAACAGAAAACAAATGTAATTTAGTTCTTGGTCAGCTGTTTATGCAGGATATCGACTCCACTGTACTTTCTGTCTGTTCGCTGTCTTTCTGTTCAGATTTCGTCTGTGCATGCACTATCTCATTGCTAAATAAACAAAACATGTCCTGTATCCTGTCTGTGTTGAAACCCGAGCTTCAGGTTTTCTAATGGGGACACAGCCGTGAGGATCAGTTGAAACCAGAGGAAATCCTACACCTGACACCAGCCTGGAAAAATGCTCTCTCCTTCTGTTATTTAATCACAGTCTCTTTGCTTTGACTGTGTAGGCCACATTCAGTACAGGGACAAAAGTATGTGGACATCCAAATATTCCACTCATAGGTCATTGTTGAATATGCAACTCCAAAGTCACAGGGATCGTCCCTTTACTTTCCACTTAGGTCCTGAGCAGAGCTTTACAAGAAACAGTCACACAAATTATACTTCACTTGGACCCGAGCCACAAATTTGCTGACTGAAGATTTGACTTGACATGATCAACAAAAGTTTTGCAACTTGACTTTGTCATAGGTCAGTGACGTCAAAGATGAAAAATAATAAAATACACAAATAATACAATTATACAAATATTAACTTTTTCTAGTCATATCCATGTGTATTTTCCTCAGATTCTATAGTTTACCTGGAAAGTAATAAATAAACATTTTTAAACAGTAACCATGATTTGTGTAAATTATGAGTCTGAGCCGAGTATCATTTTAAGGCTTCAAGTATTTGCTGATAGTTTCTGAAACTGATCTGAAACTTCAGCTGCCAAAACTGTTACATTCATAACCAATAATGCCAACACCTATGGTACAAATTAATCATTGCACATGTGTTATGTGTGTATGAATAAATAAAAATAATAACAACTGTGTTGTCTAAACTTTTAGCACACAAACCAACTTTTAGAATAAACTCCAATAAACACTTAAATCAATGAACAGTAATGCTATGAAACAGTACATTAGTTATGACAATAGTATATATGTATTCCAAATACTCCAAGTAGTACTTTTGTGCTCAAGAACAATGTAATGTAACGAACAAGTACTGAGTGTCATGAGTGCCAAGACTTGAGACTTGCTTGTGACTAGCAAAACAATTACCCTTTTCTGCAACAGTTAGATAGCAGGCTAACAGTGGAAGACTTCTCTGTCAGGGTGCCTCTGGACTATAAATGATCCAGTTACATGTCCTCTGAAGCTGAAATGTGTTAGCCCTTTCTTGTTTTCCAGCTTTGATGACCGCCAGTATGAATATCAGCACCAGTTTAAAAATCCACAAACCACCAGCTGCTACACGTGAACTCCATCTCCGACATGGAACCACCATCCACATCCCCAAAACCATGACCTCAGCTCCGTTTCTCAAGGTAAAGCAGGGAACCTATTAGAACTCATACCTCCTTCCAAACAAGCCAAAATGATAATGTTTTTACCTGACTGATGTAACACATTGTGAAATTCTTCCTCTGCATTTGACCATCCTTACTACTTTACAAAATCCACACAGAGAGGATGACTGTGATCTTGGGGTTTGAATCCAGGCCCTTTTGGCTGTGTGGCAACAGTGCTGAACACTGCACCACCATGCTGGTCTAAAGAGAGGAAGATGAGAGATGACTAGAGTAATAATAATACGACTTACTAAACAGCTCTATTCGTCAATCACAGCATGCAAGCTTTGTATTATTTTATGACAATGACTGCTTAGTTAACACCGCCCATCCAGGAACCTTTGCTGAAGCGGACCAGTGCCATCTTTTGGAACAGTAATATGACTCTTGACACTTTTTCTACATGCCAGGAACAAACGACTGATCAGGGAGACTTTTTTCAGTGTCGGACACCTCTGACCAGCGTTCTGCTGAATATATTGTTTGTGTCTGCCAATTTACTTCTAGTTTTACACATTATTGTCAGACATTGGGTATACAGGCACGGACAGCCTGACTACTGTGACTAGCTGACTCTGTGAGCCTGTGCTGCGTTCCAGCAGAAAGTCATAGTTGCTTGTCTACAAGTATGAACACTTTAACATCACATTTGATTCATTTGGGGAGGATGGAACATTTGGCATTTGGTTAGAGGCTGAGGATTCTCCGGACACAGAAACATTACAGAACTAGGGACAAAACGGCTCAAGCAGCTGAACGAGAGAGAAATTGTTGAAATTGAGGAAGATCGACTAGAAGACAACACAAAAGTCACAGCGTGATTTTTACAGAGTGGCTTTGTGAAAAAAATGTTGACTGATTTTGATGGTTATTATGCAAAAACTTCAACAAGGCCCAACGTATGATAAACACTATATTTTCATCTGTTATATCTCTTAAATGCAAAATAAAGCCATATTTGTTGACTAGTTGTGGATATCAAATGCTAAGTTGCCAAGCTAGCGGGGCTCCTTATGGGCACGCACATACATATGCACACAATTGGACTATTTTGCTCAGCAGAAGCTTGTAATTAGCTATATATTCATTTAAAATTATTGTATTGTTAATAAATTCCTAAAATTTTTTGTTTCTTTCATTTCATTTTCTTACATTATAAGACGCATTATTTTTATGAACACAGGATGCCAGCTCTCCTCTTCCATGAAGTTGGGCTACATGAGACAAATATGCCAGTTTCATTCAGATTGGTGCATAAATTGACAGAAATATGGAAAATGGCCTATCTCCCATTGTAGAATAGAATAGAATAGAATGAGCACCACAGAGTGTAAATCAGTGAAATCTGACCTCTTTCTGTCCCTCAGCACACAGAGCTGACGCCTGCTCAGAAGGAGTATCTGTACGCCATCGCAGCGTCATACAACCCCATGCACGTCCGCAACCTCATCAACCAACACTACATGAATGTGCTGCACAGGTGCACTCGAACAGGTCAGAAATAGCAAAGCAACAGGTTTTTATTTTAAAGAACCACACCTACTGATTTAAATGTTTTAGTCCATCAATTCACAAATTCACGAGCAAAGACCACCACAACAATTGGTGATTAAATGATCAATGATGTGACAGTTGTATTGGACGTGGAAGGATGATAAATGGAATGGAGCAGGTCATTGAATGGTCTGGCTGTCTGGGATGGTGAGTATGAACCTGGGAAGTTGGAGACAGTATGAGGGCTCAGTGTCACAGGCATTGTGTCATCCGAGTGTACTTGGGGCTGTAGTACCCGGAGAGAGGAGAGATGGAAGTATGTGTAAGGTGGGATGAGGGGGGAGAATGAAGGGAGGGATGAGAGGATGATGGAATGAGTAGGATAAGGGGATGGATGATAGATGAGAGGGTGGGTCATGGAGAAAATGGACAATTAGGTGAGGATGATGATGAGGCTCCTGAATTTAAGTTAACCTATTAACCTTATTTGCAGATACTTTACTGCTACAGCACACCATGTTTTTGGAATGACTTCCTACCCTCCACACACCCACTAGTGTTAGTTCTTTCCACCTCAGACAAGACATGAAACTTCCTGGTTCAGGGCCCCTGATCAGTTTTGGGCCCCCTGAATAATTTGGTATTTCTATCCACCCAACAGTACCCCTGAATCCATTACTTTCAACATTTTGTCAATGGTCCAATTGGTCTGGTAGTCCAATATGTGAGAGTGGCCTGCTAAAAAAGGATTATGGGCACCAAGTGTAACACAGAGGATTTCTGAGCAACCGAATTCATGACAAAACCAAGTAATACCTTGGAGATCATTTCATGGACGAAATACTAATGGATTTACGCATTTTGTGTTGTACTAGCTGCAGCAGAACACATAAAGGTCCTGTAACCGCCTGCATCTCCTTCACAAGGTCAGTTTTGACACTGCCTTTGCGTTGGCTCTGTTGCAGGCTGCAGCCCTGAGAGAGGCGACCTTACTGTGAGGTCTGTAGCCTCGATGGAAAATGTAAAAAAGCAACAATCAGAGGTCAAATGTGAGGCCAAGATAAACACCGGTGCAAGGAATCTTGGGAAATCTATTCTCCCAAAAATCTCAAACAGACGAGTCAGGTAGGACACAATATACAGAGATATAGATATAAGCAATATACAATATAAACGTCGAAATACACTAGATGTTTTCAAGGAGATGACAAATCAGATGCTATTTTGTTTAATGCTGATGTTTTAAGGTCTCCTTTTTAAGTGTGAGCCCATCAAAAGTTCCACATCTTTCATTTATTATCTCACTTGCTCCAAGATCTCACTTAAGAAGTAAACACTACAGACACTGTGAGTGTGTGTAACACTACTGACCATATTTAACTTTATAGGATTTCCAACGCATCAGCATCAAAACATGCGAAGATGAAGACACACACAAAAACGCAATCATCTGTGAAAAGAAAAAGTCTAAGAAGTAAGTCAGTGAAATGTTCAAGAAGACGGTATCATCTTTCTTTAGTATACCCATTTTATCTTATTGTACCTTTTGTCAAGTTATTAATTTATCAGACATTTTATTGTACGTCAAGTCTAGCCTTTGATTAACAAATTTAAATTTTTTTGCCAGAACCCAGGATCAAGCTCTTGGAGGAGGAAGAGGGTGAACCAGATGATAATATTCAGTGTACGAACTACCTTCTTTTTTTCTATTGCAGTATGCGGGTTTTGTCACATAGGATGTGCACAATATGTTGCTTCCATAATAAATGCAAAGTGTCAGAGTAGTTCAACAATACTACCACATCTTTGATATTCAAGGTCTTATCAATTAATCAAATGATCATTTCCCAATGGAGCTCTAAACCAGTGCTTAATGGAAGACAGGTGCACTGGAATCGGTTATGTGATCAGTCTGAAACGTTTAATCATACTAACTCGAGAAGACCTTCAGCATATCATTAGTGAAGCAAAAAATGTTGCTGTCAGCTTGAGATGAATGAACATGAAATCTATAATCCTACACATGAGGGGATTTTGAGAGTTTCCATTTTGAGATTTTAGGCTTTTATCCACCCTTCCAGTATTTAATTGTACCACTGCTTCATCCCGGAGCTGACCTGATAGTCTTTCTTTATTCTTTCATTCTCTAATGTCAGGGAACAAGCAGGCGAGGATGAAGAGTAGGAAGATGAAGCATACTACAGAGGATGCTGAAGTCCCAAAGGACGAGGATGAAGGTGGAAGAGAGGAAGATGACGAGCTGGTGGAGTACGGCCTTGATGAATACGATGAAGAGGATACAGGAAAGGATGATGATTTTACACCTTGTATGTGGTCTTTGCTGTGCACAAACTGTAGATTCTTTCTGTGCTTGTTTACATATGTTTACATCTCTCTGACTAAACTCAGCTGATGAATATTGTCCCTGTATACAATGTGTTTGTCATCTCCAATCCAGTGACAGCGAACCTCTGCAACAGTCTGGCTGGTCTTGCCGTGTATAGCTCCAGAGAGGAAGATCCTTGCATCACTCTCAAAGATATGGTGAGTGATCCCTCTGAAAAGGCTTTTGACAGATACATTTATTCAAAGAGCCCTGAATCCACCTGTACCCTATAGGTGCAAGCAGTTTTAGGAAGGGTGGCTCTAATTCAAATAACGCAAATCCTGTTACGTGTTGATATGTGATGTGTTGTCATCCTTGTGTTTGTATGCAATGTTGTCATCATAATGTTAGTATAGTACAAGTACTATGTTGTATGTTGTATGTATGTTTGCATACTATGTGTAGATTTTATCCTCACTGATTTTAATTCTAATGCTTGTATGCACGTCTCTTTTTTAACTAGCTGCCTGCCCAGGGACAATAGGTGAAAATTAGCCTCTAAAAAATAAACAAAGCCTGATATTACCAATGAACCCCTGGAACTTTGTGGAGGGAAACATGCAGAAGTAATTCAGAAAAATGGCAAAAAATATTTACTTTTAGCTCTCATTATGGGTGCCACCTACTGTATATAACTTCCATTCTTACATGTCTTTGATTTGTGTTCTTACTTGTCTATATATCTTAACTTGTTGAAGCTGATTTGTGCGTCTGTCTTTGTTTTCAACCTTTAGGATCAGTGTGAGAGCAAGGAATTCCAAATCAAACCCAGTGATAATCTTATCCAGGCAGGCAAAGCACAGAAGGACTGTTGCAGCTTGAGGATCTACAGTCAATACTTTAGAATGTGACATGATGAGATCACAGAGGAAATAATCTATAGAGTGTGTCTCTTTTTTTGTCATGTAAAATATCAGGAATAAAAATCTAAATCTTACCACTGTTTTCCTTTGCAATATGGTTTAGGTTTGTTGGGTTTGAGTTGTCAGTACAATGTACAAAAAACATGAGGCAGAGAAGAGATGCTTTGTACCAGAGTTAGCTAATAGTTCATTTCCATCTGTATTCTCTGGGCAGGTAAACAAATGCAATATACAAGATGACAATAACAATAAGAACAGTTCAAGTAAAGATACAATTATATACTCTAAGAAGTATCACACTCTGGTAAATATCTGCCATAGAAATAACAAACATACTCTCTCCCCCTGCCTTTACCCCACCCGACCCACCTCAAAATGTGGACATATATTCATTCACACGTCATCTCTCTTTCTCTCACACACATACACATACACACACAGTCCTAAATCCATCAACACACCCTGAGAAGATTAATGCAAGTATGATTGGTTACGTAGGATCCATTTTTTCAATTTGTGCAGGTTTTAAGTTCTGTGGGTAGGTTATTCCATTCTTTGATGGCCTTTAAATGAAAAGGCAGATTGTGCAAAAGCTGTACGACAGGAATGCTGCAATCCCCTCTTGAGGTTGACCTTGTGGCCCTGCTTGTTCTCTCAGTGCAGGGTTGAACAAAGCTGCTCAACGGTGGGGGAGCAGCATTGTGGAATATTTTAAATCCAAGCAGACATCTGAATACAAAATGAGAATTTTAACATATTGTGGCAGGTTTGGTGTTTGGGGAATAAGACAACTCACAAACAATCAACTTTCAACACACATGCAAGCAAATAAACAGGAAACACAATGAACATTATCAAACATGAACGTAAACACACACAAAGTGAAACATTTACACCCAAAGTCCATAATGGGAAGAACTCCCAGAAGTCTTTGCGCTGTTAAATGCGGAAGTGCCTATCACTACAGCGACTGGACTCCCCCAGTTGCTACAATAT
>OMOW01026657.1:0-10188 GCA_900312555.1 Lamprogrammus exutus | reverse complement strand
GAGCGCGCACGTCCCCGCGTCTACAAAGCCGAGGTTAACAAAGTGAGCTGATTAACAGCTTCGTGGTACCGCTTAAGCCTGGTTGCGGGGTTTCGATTTTGTCAAGCCAGCTTCCGCAAACAAGGCTGAGGTCTGTTAAGCTTCCTTTGTAGTATACCCCCCTGGAATCAAACACAACTCCAGAGGTTGAATCTGCGATTGGTTTAAATTATGCTATGGCTCATAAGGAACCAAACAGTACTGACACCTGAATTTTCTGCCAGTCACACAGTGATTGCTTGCTGCATGCGCTATTTTGGGAAATGAGTCTAACCTGCCAAAATAAGCCAAACTGAAATAATTACGCCCCAGGATTCAAACAAACTGCTCCCAAAATGCTTGGCGAGAACAAACCCTTCAGCGGCGGAAACATTATCGGAGAAAAACAAAATTCTTGTGCCGGGTTCGCCACTTTTGCACAGATTTTCTATCACAAGGCACCAAGCTTTTCACAATCACACCACAGCACCGTCTTCACGTTTACATTCATGTTTAGCATAATCTGCCATGTCAAGCTAACTATTATGTATGGTATCTGTCAAGTAGATAATTACAGCTTGTCACAACAATAATATGGTTAAATGGTCTTTAGAAGAAGACGCAATCTATAGATTATAGTTGTTAAACTGTTAACTGTCCTGTTCTCAGACTGTCTCATTCACAATCATTGATTGATTTTACACTTCACCTAATACTCACTCACCCACCCATTTTACTTTCTACATGAGAACCTATTCACTCACTTATTTCTCCATCTTTTGCGACACAATCTATTGGCTGTGGTCACAAATGCCAGTCGAGCTAATGCACAAAACACAGCATCAGATTTATCATGTTGGTAAGGACAAAAATAAAAAAATAAAATCTGGGTGATGTTTTAAATTGTATTTGTCTCACATAGTGTTGGTGATCAATACCTTTAATAGATAAACTCACTTGGTTTATTAGTCTGTTAATTTAAATGGAAAGTTTTACTCTGATCTTGCACATTCTAGTGGCACTGTGTCTCTTCATCAAGTGTTCTTCATCAAGTGTCATCCTCTGCAATTGGCATCTCTCTCTCTCTCTCTCTACCAACCTCTGCACTTTGCATCTCTCTCTACTAACCTCTGCACTTTGCATCTCTCTCTCTGTCTCTCTCGCTCTCTCACACACAAGCTTCAATTATCATGGCAGTTATTTAGCGTGGCAGTGTGATTTTAGCCAACAGATAAACTCTTCCTACACCAACCAAACACTGATGATTGGTATTACACACACACCAGGGAATGATTGCCACACCTGTATGAGTCATCGACATTGTCTGCATCCTGCTTATTGGTCTCTAGTGCTAACATCTGCTGTACATTTCTTCCCCTCACTATGACAACCAGCCTCTTGCTCCACCTAAAAATATATTGCAACTTTGTTATCTCCTTACCGGTTTGGAACACCAGACCCCCCACTGAAGTCACGTGCTACCTCCATGACGCACATACGGTGCACCCAGATGCTTCTTTAGGGTGTAACCTGAGAATGGCCCCGACTGACCAGCATGACTCACCAAGCTGGAGGTGTTGCTATGGGTAATCAATCAGTCCCTGCAGCGGTGGGTGAGAATGTAACACCTCGGCACGCGCAAATTTGTTTTTCAATGTGGCAGTGATGATGCAAAACTCGACATTTTGAAACAAGATTCATCTTTACAATATAGGCAAACTAATTCAAATGCCTCAGAAAACATCTATGATTGGACAGTGTGCTGTGTAATTGTGTAACGTAATCTCCCTTTTTAAACCACATTAAGCATTGTTTAGATTTTGCCATTATTGCAGGTGAAGGAAAAGGACAGATGTACCTAACATTACACTCTTCTCATTCTTCTGCGTCGTAGTTTGTGTGCCATCCTGCTTCCCACATTCTCTTCATTTCCCCTTCTTGCTCTCAGCTTAGTGGCTTTAAGGCTTCTTTTGCAGCAAAGCGTGCTCTCTGGCTGTGAGCTCTGGCAACTCTTGCATCGGTATGCAGCTCCCGTTCAGACTGCTGATCCCTCTTTATGAGGACATGAGTTTCAATGCTTTTATCCCCCACCTTCACTTGCAAATATGCCTGCATTCAGGATCTACACTCAAGCTTTAGAGACCCGTGGGAAGCCTTTAAAGAGGAAGTCAATAATAAGGATATAAACATGCATGAGCTTACATTTGTGCATTTAGTGTCTTTATTACAAAGGAAGGTTTTTGGAATAGCATCTCAATCAAGCCGGATTGGAGCACAAAATAATTATTCAGTTGAGATGAAAGATGAATTTTTAACATTTGTCCTCTTGCATCGCATTCAAACAATAGCAATTCTTCACTAGTTCTGAATTAAAATTGTTTCCTCTGATACTGTTGCTCATCTTTAATTAAGGACTATGAAGTCATTGATATTAAATGCCTTTTCAACAATTATACAGCAGAATCCCCCTTATGATGAAATTACATCAATGCATGTGCTTAAAGCCCACCATTTGTTTAAACATAAGTGGATGTAGTTAATGTGAATAGCCTCTGTGAGAATGCAGTTAATTGAAATAATTGGACTGAGAAGTGAGCATACTTTGGTCATTACGCGTTGGACTGGATTACCTGGATCCTCTATTCTCTTATGGAGCACACCCAAATTAGTGTATCATGCACAGTATGTGCTACACAGTATGGTAAACACAAACACTCTCAGGTAGTTATAACCGTGTGGATTTTTAGGCCAATCCTGACACAGATCTATGAAGCTGTGTGAAATCCTGTTCTACAATTCAGAAGTAAAGAAGCAGAGACTTTGCTGCCTTTTGACAGCAGAAGCTGTGGGAATTAGTCGGCTGATAACTACAAGCAACTTTGTTCAATAAAATTGTCACATTTAATCGCTGTACGAAAATAAACAGGTTGGAGTTATGCAATTTTTTTCAGGATGCTCCGAGGCAGGAAAACAGTCCCTTTACTTATTTTGCAGTGATAAAAGTAACAGCATTAGGGAGTGCAGAGAAAAAAAGCAAAGGCACAAGGGAAAATATCATGAAACAAGCTGAAATACTGCCTGACTTGAAGGCATTTTTAATTAGCCTGTTCTTTATTTTAAGTTTTACAAACTGTCCTCTTTGTTATATTGGCATGTTTCCTTTTATCCTTGCGGGTTTCCTCACAAATTTCAAAGATATGCAAACCAGGTTAATTTGAGACTCTAAATACTCACATTCAGTATTGTTTTTTGTGATTTTTGTTCATATAAAGCCTGACTTTCACTAACATTACATTTAAGTCAAATGTCATTAAGATGTCTTAGACAGTTTCCCTGAAAAATCCTTATTCCCAAAACACGTGGGAAGCCAGATACAGAAAACATTTAGGACAAATGTTCATTTTCAAAAAACAGAGAGAAGATATTCCTTGTCCGGACTGTCAAATGCTGCACAGCAGCACATCTGAAAAGAGAAGTAAACAATATAGAGAAAAGCTCCCTGTCTTGTCGTCGTAGCTGCGTTTGTGCATTTGCAAAAGAGCCTGACATAATTCAAAACAAGCACCATCACTTATGGTCAGTATGCCAGGTGGTTGGTTGCAGTGTGGTACCTCAGATAGTCAATCACTCTTTTTGGAAGCCTCCCAAATATGCAGAGCAGCAGAGAGGGGTATCTGTTAGAGCAAATACATACTGATGCTCCCAATATTGCTCAACATCTCTCTCACTGAATTAACACCCTCAGGTACAATAACATGCACACTATATTCCGATTTTCAAATGCAGAGTAAGACATACACATGGACGGACTTAACAGGATTCCGTGACGACTATAAATAACTTATTGCTTGATTTGCATATCAGAAAACATGACAGGAGAGAAAATGCATGTGGAGGTTGTTACTCTGATTAAAAGTCAATGGATCATTTACGTGCTTGAGTAAATTGACTTACAATCACACAATATAGGTATGTTACGCTTATGTTATTTCAATCTAATTATGGTGTTTACAAGAAAAATCAATTTACTGCCTTAATCTGATCAGAGGCAAGGTTTTTAACGCGCATGTAAACACACTGAATGACAAATGTTTTGCTTTTTTTTGTGCTGCTGCTGTGTGCCGTTTTTGTTTTTAGAATGATGACTGCTTTTGTGAAGATGTCACCCCCTATGATAATAATCAAGAAAAACTCATGAATAGACAACAGAAAACAAAGGTGACATCACTTTGGGTGATACAACATTCACTCTGAAAAACCTGACAAAAACAGATTACATGCCCGCTGGGTCAGGGAACAGTGTATGGCTGCCATTTCTGAACAAAAAATATTAACTTTGTTCATAGTGACTGCTGCAGGAGGAGAAAAGGGAGATCATCACACAGGCTAAATGAGATTCAGAGGCTCATCCATAGTCGGGCACAAAGCCCACTTCAACAGAGATGAGGGCCAAGAGAGATTGGTAAAGGTCAACACTGCAAACGGGCATAAAATGAAATATAGGCTTCATTTTGGGCACAATACTGAAATGCAGGGAATGCATAATGCTCTCACAGAACAGACGCCTGCCATCTTTCCAACAGTATAACACAATCTCGTTCATCAAACCATCACTGAGAAATGTTCTTTGTTCCCTTCTCCTATTGAAGTAATGATGGATTAGCTATGCAGTACACATCCAAGTATAGGACTCAATTCAATTAAGCCTATAGAGCCTATTGTTGCAGAGAAACCTGGACCTCTCTGTAATTATCTACACACTAGGGGGGCACTCGTTAGAGCACATACCTCCGCCAAGGCCCAACAGTCCTCCAATTATGACTCTGCCTTTCAATTATGAAATGTCAGAGGTTATTGACTAAATCTTGATCACACCTATTGGAAGATCACCTGATTTTTTTGTTTTCGTTCTTGTTCAGATATCTTCACTGTTTTCTGAAAAGTAGCCAAAATGACAAAAAAAAAAGCCCTATCTCTCAATATTAAAGAAAGTGAAACAAAATTTGAATCTGGATCAGCAGCAAAATGAACGTGTTTTTCTCTGGATCATGCTTAACCTACCCACCTAGTTTCACGAAAATTGGTTCGTAACTTTTCGAGTAATCCTGCTGACAAACCAACAAACCAGATGAAAACATAACCTCTGTGGTGGAGGTAAATGAATCACAAAACTAGTGATAATGTTGCAATATTAAGACATTAAGACAGACAGACAAAATGTCAGATGTCAAAATGTCAGCCTGTAAACTTTACATTTATGCTCCTTTCCTTTCTGTTATTTGTTTGACCGCTACATTGTGTTGCGTCTCCCACAGAACGAGTCGTGGGAACGCAATTTTATTTATATGTGATCTGGGTTATTACAAATTAAATCTTTGTCATTTATAAACACCAAAGAACACCAGCTTGGCGTGTCTAAGCAACTACATTTTTTTTTAAAAGGCAGCAGCAAATACTACAGCTGCTAATTTATCTCAGCAGGCGAAAACACACAACTCCCCCAAAATTTAATGATTTAGGAGAAGGATTGCAGTCGTATTTTCACTGCTTTGTCTAATTAATTAATTTATGTTTTCTTTCCCCTTATTTTTATATTTTTCATATTAGCATGAGTGAACTGTGTGCACACCTCAAATTATGAACCTATTAAAATAATTAGCTGCATTTGAAATCTGTAAGCCTTACACACTCCTGAGCAGCTTCTGATGGATTTGAATGAAACAGATTTAAATGATAGCAGTTGCAACAGTTGTTACTCAGCTCTCTATACACAGTAACGCAAATATTGTTAGTTACTCTACATTTACTTGCATATTAGATCAATTTGAGGTGAAATTGATATATGGAAATAGCTATGTATAATTTCTCACAGATCGGCCTGTCCTTGCCATTCCAATTTCCGCATCGTATGCTGTATATGAATGATGTGATTAACTCTGCACATGCCCAGGCAACTACTGGTGTTCTAATCCTTCTTCAACACCTATGCAACGGGGCTATCAGAGTAATCACATATAGGCAAAGAACATGTATATGTACTCTCTGTGTCAATGGCTCCAGCTCCTCGTGTTTAAAATTACTGTCTCAGCTGACTGAGATCATTGGAATACATGTTAATTCTGCTTAATGGTGGAATTTCCCCTTCAGGAGTCAGAGACTGATGTAAGCACTGCTTTAACCACTTTTCAGCTTGACCAGCTGCAGCATTAAACTTATCATGAATATCTTCAGACAGCCTTCCTGGCAAGTAGAAAAAATAAATCTCTTAACCTCTCTCAATCAAATATGGATCAAAATATTTTTTTTTCAAACTGTGATTGATCAGCTTTACGTCTAAGCCCATGCCCACTCGGAGAAGGAGAGGGAGGGGCGGGCATTGCTTTGTAAAAGTGCTATGACAAAGAGCGCGGCAAAGGGAGACAGACAGCGGTGGCATAGTTTGGGAAAGCAGCAGCTAATCTTTAAGTCCATTCCCCACTTGTCTGAACACATTTGCCTCTGGCTTGTGGCTTATCCCTACAGATGTTTATCTGTCAACAGAAAGTAAGGAGGGCAGCAGTGGCTCTTCTGGAGCACAGTTGTCCCTTTTACTGGATTATTCATTTGCTGTGTTATACGGCGCAGCAGCACGGCCAGCACTCGGCAACTAAGCGATGTTCTGCAGGGATAAGCTCACAGTTCGCTTGTGAGGAACGAGTATCCTTGCATGTGAGCCACCTTCCTCAGCCCTGCCTCGCCTTCAGCTCTGGCAGTCTGTTCCTGCTGCCTATTTATTCCAGCCCATGGGAGATGTACCCATGCATTTCTCGCCAGGTCCCTGCATCTCACAAATATATATGACATTTTGGGGTTTACTTTATGTGGGTCCACTATGTGGTCCTTTCAAGACATTTTCAATACATCCCGGTCCAAGCTGAAACAATACTCCAATTTCACATATAAGAACAGAGAAGTGGCGCACCAACCGTCACCGTAGCAAACTGAAAAAGAACTGTGCAGGTAGGACATTTATTCATTCCTTTATTCACTGTCCAAATGTAGGGGAAGATGCAGCTTTTTTGTAAGCACTTCACTCCTCCTCCTGGATTCTTTCTACTGTGCGAAACAATTGCAACTGTGGCGTACCCAAAAAAACAAAAAGAGATACTTTGATGCTTGATTTTAATCCTGATAATGCATATGCATAAGACATTTTCAAAGATTTTTAGACAATTAGACAGATGAGACATAACACGCAGCATCCTAACCATTCGCATACTTAGCAGAGAACGTCTAATATTTTCCATTTATTTTTGCTTAACCGTCAGAATTTCCATCCCGACGAATGCCGATGGAGCATTTAAATAATTCAAACCGTTTTAGACCATGCAGACATTAATATGCATGTAATGTGTATGTGCATCTTGTGTTTATTCATTCAACTTTGGTGTGGAATTCCAGTAGATCTGTTTTCCTTTGCGTGAAAATAAATTCCAATATGGAAATCAAAACAAAATGATATGAAAATGACTACTGAATCCTATCCAAAAAGCAATTCAAACACCAGCAATTTTTTGGATTAGCACATTTTTCAGAGGTGAATAGAGTGAAATCATAAAATGTATGAGTTTTTTTATATTCTTTATGTTTTAAAGATCTTTTCATTTTCTTCTTCAAACCTTGACCTTTTCACACAATCTGGTATAAATGAAATGACTTCCTGTTCTACTATGAATATAATAACATGAAATAGTAGTCATTGTAGTGCTGTAATTAATATAAAGCTATCTCTCTTGCCTGTTTTTCACTGAAATATCAACCTTCAATCAATTCTTTATCATTTATAATATTGGTAAATTACTCATCTTGAACCTCCATGTCACTTTCAATCTCTGTGGTCTAGATGAAAAAATCCACTTTCTCTTCTTCGCCCTCATTACTGCGCCCGTGCATTACGGTCAAACACACACCCACACTCAAATGTCACCTGCAGGTTGTACTTGCCAAACTGTCTGAGGAGATAAGAAATGATGAAAGGCTCTGTGTGCAAACAAAAGAAATGTTCGTTTTGGCTGCGTGGAAGCTCTCCGGGCTCAGTGAGGAGAAATGCGAGGACGCACTCTATGCAAAGCTCGGATAAACACAATTTACATCTGTGACTCCGCCGGCCCACGGTTATAAGGGGAGGCTAAATATAGCTGTGCCACATGGCTAATTAGCATTACTAGCAGACCAGCTATCTAACCTGTTAACAGACACTGACACGTCTGTCAGGAACCTGCATTAGCTGCCTTTGGTGAAATCTGCTGTGATGTGCTGATATATGTAACCTCACAGCACCTTAAAGGACAATAAAAGACAATGGAGCAACGTGACACAATACAAAGTAGAGAATAACTCTACAGAAAAATCCATTCTTTCATTACAACACATTAAACATTATCATGAATAGCATCAGGTAGACTGCAGCTACGGTATCCAGCAATACATATATGACATTGCCCTGAGCATTCTGGGGCATTGTACAGATTTACATGTACTTATTTTCATTTTCTGGTTTTGGAACCTCTGTAATGTGTTAAAACACACACAGACACACACACACATACATACAGTGATCCACTTCTACAGTCCCTTGCTGCAGCACCGCTTTACACACTGAGTGAAAATGGGCCATTCAGGTTACTGTCTCTTTAAGTCACCTTCCAGAAAATCCAGATTTCAGCTTTCAGTGCAGTGCAGGACCTAAAGTGTTGTCTTGCTAGGAGGCATTTCTTTTGTTGTGACCTTCACGTTTTGCAACTTTGACAATTAAACAATAAAAATTGAAGAGAAAAAAAAATTATTATATGCCCCATTTAATTGATTTAATGCATTGCTTGGATGCAGCAAGCACAAGCATCTTCCAAACGAAGAGCCTCATATTTTGCGCACCAACTTCCGAGCCAATGTTGTCGTGTCAAATTCTAGATGTCAAGTGTAAGCATCATAATGTAAATGTTGAAATAAAGGTTGTCCTTGAGCTCAGGGACGAGAGAAAACTCAGCGTCCTGTCCTCCATATTAGGATGTCTCGTACCGAAATCCTCTGTTTCAGAACGGGCAAGCTACCCTTGTTGCTAGTTAGTGACACTAATTATATAACAACACCATCGTGTAGTGCTCCTTGTACACTTTGACCTTTTGCTCTGTGTGTTACAAACAGTGCTCTCAGTTCAGCTTTTGAGTAGGGAAAAAAAAAGTCATTCTATCGGCTCACAGCCTGATGCTATGAGATACCAGCATAACAGTTATAGTTACGATATCATCGTACAGTAACGCAGCTTCAAGCAGGGACTGTTTGGGAAAACACGTGAACCACAAGGATGCTTTACCATCCAGGATTTACTAATGTGTTCACAAACAACAACATTTTTCCATTTAACAAACCGTACCACATTCACCGTAGTGTTTTGTGTTGATTTCACAAGAACATAATGAGGTCGAACATTTGTCTAAAACACTCATACCATACGATCAGCACTAATACAAGTTGAATTTATGGGCTAAAACATGTAGAACAATACAAGATACTGGTCCAAATGGGGTTGGTGTGAGGTGGGTGCATGATGTGTCCTCGTATATAATACATGATGGCATTTCACGATGACGGCTTATCAAGATGAACAAATGAAGTGCAGGGAAAGAGCTAAAAAAAAACAACCCTGCATTTTGTCTCTTTGAAAGGAATTTACAAGTCAGGTAAACGAGCTTTAACACCATTACGCTCGCTCTCTGTCTTCTTGCGCTACGCAGCCTGTGCACTTTCTTGAACACATAACTGTCTGGCACCTAGACTAATAAAAGTTGACATGTGGCAGGAGGTGAGGCTTCCTGACACAATCTGAGCGTCGTCGGAAATCATTGATCTGACAATGATGCAATATGGAAAGGAGATGTCTGTGTAGGTGTTGGCGTCTGCGTTGGTGGTCTGAGTTCAGCAGTGCTGGAGTCCACGGCAAAGAGAGGAATGATTCATATTAGTTCTGCATATTCGCTGCTGTATAAGTATAGCCGCTTCAACGATATCATAATGGTCAGACTCACCAATATCATCTCCCCATTAGACAGTTAGACCCCCCCCCCCCCCCCCCCCCCCCCCCCCCCCCACCACAACAAACCCTCCTTTTCTTTTTTTTTCTCTGGCTCTGTT
>OMOW01026648.1:0-10255 GCA_900312555.1 Lamprogrammus exutus | reverse complement strand
TCTTTAATGACACGATGCTCTGCAAGTGATCCAAGTTCAACCCCCGCAACCCAGCCCAGCCCAGCCTGGCCCAGCCCAGCCCAGCCCAGCCCGCTGTGGCTGACATTGACCCCAGGCTGCCCAAAGCTGCCCGTCCCTCTCCTCGTCTTTAATCTCACACTCCTGCCCAATTAAGTGACTGATCTTTACACACCCCACATATTGATCTGCTGGTGCCGCTGCCCGTCGTCACGCTCCCGAGGGGACGGCAGGAGATCATAAGAAGGTAGCACGGAAGCAAATTAGTCTCAGGGTCTTCTTAAGAAGGATTTAACGAGTCTAGCTGTAATCAATATATTTGTCATAACCAGTTTTCCAATTTTGGCATAATAAAACCATAACACTGAGTTGTTTAATAACTTTTTTTAAATTAGAAGTTAGTTTGATTCTAGCCGATGATCTTCTAATTTCAAATCCGCTCTCTGAACTAGAGCCGGTCTGTGTGTGTGTTTGGGTTTTACTTTGTGTGTGCTTTGTGCGTTTGCAGCCGGGTCAATGTCATTCTAAGCTGTGGGTGTGCCATAGCCAGTGTCAGGCCTCACAGCGTGATCCTAGGTATGTGAGGGGGCTGAGAGGGCCCCCGCCGCCCCCGGCCGCTCTCCGTGTCCCCCCCCCAGGTCAAAGGCCAGCCGGCCCTATCGATTTCCCCCAATGAAGAAGTCTTTAGCTCCTGTGCTCGCTCTCCTTCTTTGGCCCACATGCTCCCGTACTAACACTGTGCCCCCAAAGGCCTCACAATTGTGTTTTGCATGCCGATCGATCGCGTTGGTGTCCGAGGGGGCCTTCCTTTGAGCCGCTCTCCCTCAGATAACTGACAACTACAAAGCTCCCCTCCTGACAGGCTCTTGTCAATACAAATTTCCACTATTGATAAGTAATTAAAGAAAGCCAGTGTGTCAGGGGAGTTTAGTCTAACTGAAACATCTGTTAAACAGGGGACATTGACAAAAACTTCTTAGTACTCTTCACATGACAAAGGAGAAGAGAAACCAACGCCCCCAGCTCTCCTTTCCTCTGTTTCCACTCATCTAAATGTCAATGTTAAATTTGTAAAAAACATTTACTTATACTAATTTATAATGTGTTTGTTCGTTCAAATTTATGCTTGATAAATAATCTACTAATGCTTAGTTGATTGGCATAAAAACATTAATATAAGAATGTTGCCAGGTTGTGAAAACTCCTGTGGCGTATCCACTATCTTAACTTGTTTTTATCTTTTTAGCTGTTTATCACAAATGTTAAACAATTTCCACTGCAGGTGATGGAGGATTTTAGAGGAACAACCCTTTGATAATGGCATAGTAACATTTATAACTGCAGACGTGATGGCTTATTGAGAAGTGAGAAACCCATCACCTTTCATTAAATATAGATACAGGAGGATACGGCAGCCAAAGTGAGTTTTCACAACCTGGCAACCCAAAGGTTCTTATTAATGGATAATGACTACTCTATTAAGTCATTTCATTATTTCTTAACCCTTAATACAGCCAATAATAACATCTTACACATTAAGTATGCCTTACTAGAAAACGTGACAGTTATTCATATTCATGAATTTGTCTTTACAGATTCTTTCTGGATTTTACAATCATTTCCGAAATAAAATAAAAAAATAACACCACCTGGCAGCAAACATTTGCAACAGCATAGGGAATATTTAATGGTCCTAATAATAACTACACTTAAATAGCTTTATGTTACATGACATCAAGCAGGATAAAAGTTGGACAGACTATTCATTTAGTCATTTCCTTGCTTCCTGCAGAGCTGTAAGTTCCCTGTAATTCCCTCTGCTGTGTGACAACAGCTATTAAACCTGTGAGTGCTCACCTGTTGTCAGTGATGTGACTCAGCTGGGGACACCCTTTGTCTTTTATTCACTGTAATCCATGAATGTGTAAGTGGATCTTCTCAGAGGAGGATAACTCCCCTTAAGAGGTTTTAAGCTCTACAGGAGGGACCAAAATCCAGTAACTTCTCATTTATTGCCGCGCCTCAGACTTTAATTCAGTATCCTGTATAGTTTGCCTCAAATTCTTAATTTTTTCAAGAATTCCAAACATGGCTGATTAGCTCAAAGACCAAGCGCTTTCCCTGTCATCATTCCTCCTCTGTTGTGTTTATAGTTCAACAGCTACTCTGGAAAGTTGAAGACAAAGTAATTGGTGAACACAAGCTTTGGGATGAATGAGAAGTGAGGAGCTAATTGGTGAGGCCATTCCTCATTTCGGATGAACTCTGTCTGTATTGACGTGTAGGAGGTGAACCTGGCTGAGCCCTTTTTGGCCCGCAGAAGGAGAAACGATCCAGGGGGGCAATGAGAGAGTCAGTAGTGGCTGCAATGAGATGGGGAGGGGGTCACACACAACCACAGTCTTTGTGTGCCTATAATCCCCCCAGCCAACAGTGCTTTGGCCAGGTTTCATCATGAAAGTGCCATGAAATAACTACTTTTTTTCTCTCTTCGCAGTAAATCTCCCTTAATCCTGCAGGCTGCGGAGACAAAGGCCTCTGGGACCTAATCCTGGAGCTTTTAGTGGGGCTGAGGGGCTGGCCGACAGAGCCTCTTCTAAATGACTTATTTCTTTCGGACACTAATATAGCTTGACAGCCAAGAACAGCGAAAGGAGGAGGAAAAAGCCAGGGGAAAAAAAGAGCACAAACATTTTCACATATTTTGGAAGTCTGAGCAGCTGATGGTGTGGAAGTGTGAGTGGGAAAAGTGAACCATTGTGAACCAAAGTACACAACGGTGGAAACACCTCACTTCTTACTCTGTGCGTTTTGATTTTAAAAACTGGAGTTATTTGTTTCGGTGCTGATGTAGGAATGTAATGTTCATTTGCACAAAGGGTTTCATTTGTTAACCTTTTGTAGAAGAAGGTCACAGTGAGGACCATTCAAAAAAACAGACTTGATGTTATCCTTATTTATTGTTATCATTATTATTTTAATGCTTTATGAATTAATTAGAATACACCAAAAAGAACATTTACCAATTGTTTGCATTTATTTAATGAGGTAGTCTTATTGTGATCAAGACCTGAGAACAAAGACACATTTACAGTCAGTACAGCCAGACAACCAGCATCCAAGAGAAACAGCAAGAAATGATTAAAAACAATCGCAAAAATCATGAAAACATCTGATAACAAAGTTTCAACATCTCCAAGGACAGAAAGAATCTAGTTTAAGTGCTGACTGCAGTTTGCTTCATTTGAAAGGTGCAAAATATCAAATTCAATCCTTTAAAGAATGTATGTAACCTCGAACTATAAACTGTAAAGCTATTGTTATTGTTTTGTGGCAGGAAATCTCCAAAATATGGTGATATACACAAAGTTATGACAAGTTGTAGCAGAACATTATCCGCGTCCACATCCTTAGAGACTCACGGAGACATTTTCAACTCACTGCAGCCGTGTTTTTGTCCACCTGATGAATCAAAATCTAAGATTCTTTCATTCATCGTTCATTTTTTATTCCACCAACTCCTGAGAATAATATCTGGGTCTTCTGCTGCTAGATGCAACTTTATTCACCACTTGTTTACTTTGTTTCATATTGGACCGGTAGTGCACAGTGAGCTTGTCACAGCTGTAGCAGCCTTAGGTTTTATATGCAGGGTTGGTGAGAACCCCAAAAATGACTTAAAACAGCTAAACATCTGTGTAGAGCAGCAGAGTCAGGGGTTAATTTTTACATCACACATAGTCATTTAATTATTGTTATCAATTATTATCATGAGTAAAACTTTGGGTTGCCAGGTTGTGAAAAAAACATTTGGCTGCTGTATATGTTCCTCACTATAGTCTGCAGTTGTAAACGTTTCTAACTTAATAACTTTAACTAAACTAATGGATGCTCTGTAGTCCTTCTTTTAAAAGTAAATGCTCAACTACTACTGAAGCCATTTGTTCCTACAGAGCTCCAGGAGTTTACAAGCTCAGAATCCCTCCACACACACACACACACATGCTGGATATGATTTTTTTTACTTAGTCTGCAAAATGTGCCAGAAGTTATATGGTAGTAAAGAAAATGTTGGTTTGATTTTCTTTATCTGCAAAGTGACATTTGTAGGACTTTATTGTTTGATCGCTTGGTTTGATGTGATTGGCTCCTGGGGAAGAATTTGGCTCAGCTTGATTTTGAGAAATTGCTCTCAATGGGCAGTGTCTAGATTAACTTCACATGGTGACAGTTTATGGGCAAAATATGGAGGCTGTTAGCAAAACAAACCCTCGGAGAAATCCCCCCCGTCTGTCAAAGGCAGCGGTATGGGAGAAAGAGGACTGAGAGGAGAGGACAATCAAAGGCTGTTATTTTAATCTGTCCTGCCTCGGAGATTAGCCCACCACATTGTTTTAATTGTTTTAACGGGAGGGAATGAAACGCTCGCTTATAGGCGGATCTTTGGCATAAATCTCTCAAGTTCAATAGTTTCAAAAACTTGAGCCCCTTGCAGCCCCCCTCTCTTCCCTCATCCCACCTAATCCCGGCTAATACCCTTCTTTCTATTGGCTAATGGCTAAAGGGAGCCGGGGTAAATGCTTCTTAAATAGTGGTGGGTGAGAATGTTTTGGGGGAAATAGATCCGTGCCACGACAAAGAGCGCAGCTGAGCGGGGACGAGAGCCTAAAAACGGGACTAGCACACACGGTGGATACTGGACCAGAGCGCACCAGGTGGACCTCAGTGCGTAAAAGCGCGCAGGAATCTCAGGTAAATACCAAAAGGAAACAATAAACTGCGTAGACACACGTTTTCGGAATATTTGTCATGGCTTAAAAATTGGGGCAGTGTAGACGAAATCCTGTTTGTAAATGTATATTAAGATGGGCAACAATGAAAAAATGTTTCACCTCAAAATTGTGCTTTTATAATTCCATGGTTTATTTATTCATTTATTATTGTATGTTTTATCATTATAATTAAGAGCAAACATCAGCCGTTATAATATTGTTATTATTATTCATGTGATTTCAGTCATTATTCCCTCAAATACAGATGATACAAGCATGTTTAGAAGTTTTAGACGCTAATGATAATAAAATAGAGACTTTCTCCATATTTACAGTAGTTGAGATTAAGAGCGTGTATTTTGTTGTAGAGTGTATCCTGGTGACGTCTATATAAAACAAGTCTTTCCCCCTTAAATTCAGTATGAACTCCTTGTCTTTCTGCGGGACGTCCAGCGGCGCGCTGCATCCTCTCCACAGCGTCAACTCTGTACTGTTCGACCTGCACCAGCAGATGGCGCACCAGTACAACGTTTACTCTGCAGCCGGCCCCACCGTGCACACACTCTCCGTGGCCGAGAGGCTGGCAGGTAGGCCAGGTGCAGACACCTCAGGGAAGAACTCAGTCACAGTAACACTTTAAAGTCATGAGCTCGTAATAAATACGTTCACATACATCATTTGGTGTGATCATAATTGAAAACATAAAACTGTTTGGCTGTTGTTTACAAATATTACAGATGTAAATGACATAAACTTATTGGTATGTAACCCCTGGCAACCACTGTCCAGCCAATCCGCCTAGCCCTGAGAGGACCCTCTGTGTGTGTGTGTGTGTGTGTGTGTGTGTTTACTTTGTTGCTCATGGGAACTAAAGCACGACCTTATAATATAATATGACAGGACTGTGTGTTAGTAAGTTTTCTGCCACCTACTGGACAAAGAACCACCACTGCTGCTTACATTTGGATCAGATGATAAACAGACGATAAACTCTTGATATATGAATTTCACCCTCATTCATATGGTCCAAATGATTAAGGGTTAGGGCCTTTAACTTGCAGCAGGCCGCTGCTGACTCACTGTATATTTGGGTGTTGTGTTTGTCCTTCACAGAGCTTATTCTGGAGGCTCGCTATGGCAACCATCAGAAGCAGCGCCGCAGCCGCACGGCCTTCACGGTGTCCCAGCTGCAGGCTCTGGAGAAAGCTTTCCAGCAGACACAGTACCCAGATGTCAGCATGAGAGAGAGACTTGCTGTCTGCATCAACCTACCAGAGGCTCGCATTCAGGTCAGAGCACACCTGCCCGAGAACAGACGCACAACTTAAACCAGCACTGCCTGTTTGTTTATTTTGGGCAAACTGGCAGGGGAGCGTGAATAAAATGTCTTTTTTGATCTTTAGAATATTAACCATCACACACGTGTCTTGGGAACACAATATGAAATCAATATTTCTGAGAAATAAATAGGAAAAAGAATGGTTTCTATTTAAATCCGTTACTTATGTGAAAGCAGTAATTCCATGATGTAAAAATACTCCATTATAGGTCAAAAGTTTGAATTCAATATTTGACTTAAGCAAAAGTAATTGCAAGTACCCAAAGTAAAAGAACACAATGTGAAGAATGGGCCCTTCCAGAATGTTTTGAAAATGAAAACGCACAATTTTAGAGATATGAATGAATGAAAATCGACAAAGTTGGAGATGTACACATATCCAAACCCTGTGAAAAAACTCATAACTCCAATTTAGAGATGTTAATTTCCATAACACTGAAAACAATCATTCTTCCCAGTGAGCATTTACTTTATATTCTTATGTACATTTTACTGCTAATCCTCACATAGATCACAAACAACATAAAGGAAAAATGCCATGCCTGTTCAAAATGGTTAAATTAACTTCAATATAATGTTTGTGTAAATGCACTTAGTTACTCTCCTCTATGTGAACATTACTTCTAACCTTGGAACAATGCTTTTCCTCATCCAGGTGTGGTTCAAAAACAGGAGGGCAAAGTTTCGTAAAGGTCAGCGGCTCTCCAGAGACTACAGTCTAGATGAACCCACACATCACGGCAAGGTGGGACAGGAGGAAGTCCGGACCGAGGACAAACAGGACATCACCGCGCCATGCATTAACAGCAACATCCCTCCTCCTCCTCCTTGTCCTCGTCTTGCACCCCCTCCTCTCCTGGATGAAAGCAGCAATGTTTGCACCCATTCCGCACCTACGGACTCTGAGGTTTCGAGGTTTCCCCTGCGACTACACTCTCCTCCAGTTTTCCCTTTCGTGAGAGGGGAGCACTACCCCCGCCCACCTCACCAGCCCGTTGCAGGAATGCTGTCCAGTGAGCTCCCCCTCCCCCCTGTGTTCTGGCCCCTTGTGCAGCAGCACAGCTCTGCCCTCGGGGTTCTTCCACCATCAGTTACTAAAAACTGTAGCCTGTCCCTTCAGACTGTTTGCTCCACTAAAGCTGTGCCTCACCCTCACCTGGGGCTGTAGCTGCAGTACAGCTGAGGGATGCAAACCAACATCTTTCCTCCTTCATGTGCACCTGAAGTGGCCCAAAAAGGAACAGCAAGAATTGACCCCTCCCAAGTACAATGATTGTCTTGTATCTGCACCACGTATGTACAGATATAAGTACAATATTTTACACATTCCTACCTTAAAAAGTAAATTTGGGGAGAGTTGGAAATAAAGGCACCATCTATGCAATCGTGTAGTATTTGGTTCTAATTCTGCAGCAAAATGAAGCTGCATGGAGGTCAGGGTAGATTTGATGGATGAGCGTACGAACCCCTTGACTTCAACTACAGAGATCAAAGTATAAATCCTGACTCATACTGTAAATCAGCTTTGACGTGTTCACTTTAACCACGATCACAACCTTTCTCTGAACTCAACCAAGCTGTTTTGGTTGCTTTACATTCACCAGATCTTAACCACACTTTAGTTCCCATTGAATCTGATGTTTCCCTAAATGTAAACATGTGCTCTCAGTTCCTTTAACTGAACCACACAACTTTAATCATTCTTTAGATGCCACAGAGGACGCATATAGGAAAACTTAATTGAAAAGCTTATTTCTTTTTTAATTTTTTTTCCATATGTTACGTAAAGCAGTGAATTATGTTTCATTTGAAACACAATTGAAAACATGAAAATATTTGTAAGGAGAAAAGGTTGATCTGTGAGGAATGTACTTTGATGGCATGAGTCTGGGTTCTCTGGCGGGAAGATTTTGTTTTCTTCATCACTGTTTTTGTTCCAAATAAAAAGTGGCAGACCTGACATACATCTTCTTCAGCATCATATTAATATATGTCATTGCTTCTGTTGTTGGCTATCCCGCCCCTGCCGCGTAGCTACACAGTCATAACAAAAAATGTGTGTTTGTGTGTGAGCACATTATTGTAAAATAGTGCTGCAACACGGAAATGTGAAATAAAATGATATATACCTTAATACTCTGTTGTTTTTTAATATATAAAGTGGTGTTTCTGAGAATTGCCACTGGCAGGTGAAATGTGAATGTGAAATAACAAATCTTGAAAATTGAAATTAATGTATAGGACATAATCAGGAGCCTCATGTAACGATACTGTAAATTCTAATATATAGGTGTTTCGAAAAGATGCAAACTGTTAGCTTTGATATATATTAATTTTTGACAAATAAAAGGTTCATTAGAGCTAATGACAGTTAATCTACTCAGATCAGTTATATAGCTATTATGACAAATTATATGAACATTTTGGAGTTTAATGAAGACGCCGCTTTTTGCCTACAAATAAAATAGGAGTTTCATACAGAGCAACTTTACTTTCACTGTAATAATAATGTCTAATCTGTCGCTTAGTACTCATACTTTGTTTCATCATTTGAAGAATTCCACTGGAAATAACATTTGCAACAGAATATTCTCAATGTAAAAAGGAAATATTTGTTTTTTGTATTTAGAAATTCTTGAGACAATCTGGGTAAATTAGACACTACCACACCAGGCCACAACATGCATGTCCCTGTCCCGCAAACGCATCTTAAATAAACTGGGCTAAAAGCAGGTAAATCCTGACCCTAAAAACACTTTCCCCACCCGACCCCCTGGCTCGGGTAATGTAGTGTGTTTGTGCTTTGTTTGGGTCCATTTGTAAAGTTGTCCACCGGTGAAAACTCGCGGTTCTCCCGGTGGTCAGCCCGCTATGGAAAGCAGAACGACCAGCTTGAGGGATTCTGCGCACGCACGGCATTCAGCGGTATTCTCCAAAGCCGCTGCGTGCGTTTTCGGCGTGACTCGTCGGTAGTGGGAGCCTGCGTGACGCTGTGCCTGGCCATCGGCAGCTGAGGGAAGCTTAAAGAGACAACAGCCAAATCAAAGAGAAATGAAATGTGAGAGATACGTGCGAGCAAGAACCATGATTCCGACTGCGTTTACATAATACGCATTGAAAGGTAACGTGCTTTTCTTTGGTGCCGGTGATCTGTTTGTGAGGGTTGATTTCAAGCGCAGCAAAAGAGCGTTTCGTGTGCTAGCCTAACTAGCTGGCTAAATGGCTAGTGGAGAGGCTACCGTCTGTCGGTCGGGTGTATAGGATTAAAGGAGTTGCCTAGCAGTGGTCAGGCTAATGGCTACAGCTGAAAACTGAACTCAAATACGGCGCTATCAGGTAAAACAATGAAGTCTTTCACCATTAACAATGTTACTTCTCTATAAAACGTCACTTATATCGTCGCTCGGAATGGTGTTATTTCTCTGCTATTAAGCGTTTACCAACTAGCCAGTCAGGTTGATGTAGCTGAGGCAATGACAATCAATGAATATTTCATGTTATGTCCTGCTTCGACTTGTTCCATTTGCTTTAGTTGGCTAGCCGCTAGCTTGTGTGCTTATGGAAAAGCTACCGTGTTGTTAACATAGAGGCTAACGTCAGTGTTAGCTGGTTTTCCCAGGCGCTGGGCCAAGAGGAACCGTGTTTTGATACGTGCTGCAGGTTAGCTTAACATGTTTTAGCTTTGGAACAGCTACTCGAATCACCACCAGACAATTAACCTTAGTATTATACGACCATAACATTATATTAACAGAATAGAACTAACCAGGAACAGTTTGACTGCCAGTAGGTACGATTTTAAGATATCAAGCTAACTTCAACTGGCTAACTACCGTAAAGACAAATTGGGAGCATCTGGCCTTGTCCGCCAAATGTTAACGCTAGATTTAACTAATACACAGCGCCGGTTTGCCAATATTTATAAGTTTTTATTTAGTTCTCCTCGTCTCTAATGTTTGTAATGAAGAAAGCACTTCGAGCTAATGAGCAGTGAATACGGATTTTTTTTTTTTTTACTTCGAATCGCCCATTAAATGACAGCTGCCAACCACAACCGGGTAGCCAGCTAGCTCCGGCTAGCATTTGCTTAACACCCGTGCGTTTTGTGCTACGATCGCGGAAAACA
>OMOW01026617.1:0-10898 GCA_900312555.1 Lamprogrammus exutus | reverse complement strand
GCTGGGAGACACAGCAAACCTTCTGGCAATGGCACGTATTGATGTGCCATCCTGGAGGAGTTGGACTGCCTGTGCAACCTCTGTAGGGTCCAGGTATCTCCTCATGCTACCAGTAGTGACACTGACCCTAGCCAAATGCAAAACTAGTGAAAAAAACAGTCAGAAAAGATCAGGAGGGAAAAATGTCAGTGGCCTCCACGTGGAAAACCATTCCTGTTTTGGGGGTCATCTCATTGTTGCCCCTCTATTGCACCTGTTGTTAATTTCATTAACACCAAAGCAGCTGAAACTGATTAACAACCCCCTCTGCTACTTAACTGACCAGATCAATATCCCAGAAGTTTAATTGACTTGATGCTATACTCTGATTAAAAAGTGTTCCTTTAATTTTTTTGAGCAGTGTATATAAAAGCTACGCTAACAGCAGAACATTTTCACATTCAACATTTAAGATGGGTGGAAAAATATATAGAAACCTTTCATTTGACCTGAAGAATTTGACTAATATTCATGAGAAGAAACCTGTCCTTTACAATAGAGTATATGCATGTTAGAGAAATATAATATAATTGTGAAAGATTCAGTATTGAGTGAATAATCTCTTTAGGTAGCTGGAAATTGTGTTTGTACGTCGCTTAAAACCTCACCTGTAAGTTTGTCTCTCACTCTGTTGATAATCTGAATAGCTTTCTTGTTGAGTGCCTCCGGTTGTACCAAGCCATCACCAACTACAAAAAAAACAACAACGTAAATGTAGTGATGAAGAGGAAGAAAAGGCAAATAGAAGTGTGCTCTCTCAGCTAAGACTCTTTGCTGCTGAGGGACATTGAGGTGGACTTGAGTGCTGGTTTACAATAGCACGACAGAGGTGGCAATCATTTATGACCTCAAGAGAGCTCAGTATTGTTGGTGTGAAAAGAGTGTAAAAAGACAACAACCACAACAAATAATCCGTGAAATGGCAGAGAGCTGGTAACTCACTGAAGGAGTGAATAGATTCGGGCACTGTGGTTCCGGGTTTCTTGTGTGTGGTCTCCCCGAGGTCTATTCCCTCCAGAGCCTCTGCAGAGGACCCACAGATAGTCAGACACCTTCCAACAGTATTAAACAGAAAATGGAGGCAAAGATGGTTTGTATACTTACCCACTGACTGTCCAGCCGTGTAGGAGTCTGTTCGGGTGCGGGACCGCTTGTTGCCTTTGGTGTTTGCTGCGGGAAACAAAGGTTAGGTGTGTGAGAAACACAACACAGTTTGACAAAGTTAACACAGTTGATAGGAATCATACTGGTGCCAGTACCAATAACGGGTCAGGTCACTTTTGATACCCTGACGACCACTAGCCAGGCACGTTATTTTACTCCACCAATATTTCAGCAATAACGTGAGCAGTCCAAAGTCATATGGAAAAAGAATTATAGCACCAAATTATCAGATATCAAAAAAGAGATTTTTAGGGTTATAGTTAAGGGTCGAGTTATGAGGCCTGAACTTACAATTTATAGAAAACCTAGCATGACATTTTGTAATATCAATTGACCAATAATATCCTTCTGTCAGTATACGGGTGGTAGAAAAATAACAGTAGCCAGACTGCAGCATAATTTGGATATTCATGTTCCCCAGAGGATGACTCAGATTTATTTAAGTGAGCTTCTGTCTAGTGCCACTGTCAGGTAATAACTTAACTAAGATTATCTTATCTTAATAGCTTGGTTTTCATCAAACTTGCTGTGGATATTCATGGTTCTCAGAGGATGAATCACCATCAACATTAATAATACCAAACGCTGATGAGCAGATTGCCATGACATTTATTGAACACATTCATCATCCCCAGAGTATGAACACCTTTGATTTAATGAGCCTGTGGGCTTCCTGCTGATGTCGCCTCACAAAAAACTTACATTGTAAGCCCTACAACTGGCAGTGTTAGCAAAGTTATGAGTATAACTGAAAGTTAAAAACATGACAGCAACAAAACAACGGTTCTGATGCTGGTAAAGGGAAAGATGTAAAACGTTCTCATTTTATATCAGACACACAGCAAGGAGCAGCATGTTTTGACCTTTACTTACTGTAAGTGAGAAAACTCAGGCTCTTCTTTACTCTCTATTTACTGTATATCCAGGGTTTTCTAAATGTTAAATGCTTTTCTTAAAATACATAAAAACACACATTTTCCATTTCAGCCAGTATTACACTTTGCTCAGGACAAACCTGACAGCATTATTTGAGGACGGGGAAAGTATTATTTATTTCCTTTAAACAATCACATTTACTTGCATCATTTTAATGTCAACCCTTCTGCTGTAACAACAACGCTGTCCATTCCTGGAATCTTTTTAACAAAGTGGTTAGCAGAAATACATAATTTGCGAGAGTCCCTTACTGTCCATGAGCCTCCAGTTGAGCAGTGGGTCGTAGACAAAGGCCTCCAGCACGGCCATGACGCTGTCCCGATGCTCCCTCAGCACCTCCATCACCGTGTGGCATGTGATGCGGTAGTTACCATCCAGGCCTGTCACCTAGTCAGCAAAAACAACTCATGTAAACAGACTTCACTGCACTGTTTAGACTTTTTTTTCCTCGTGTCACCCTGTATATTAAAAGAACTGTCAATCAATTTGGAAGTTATGGCACAAACTGTGTCTTGACAAAGCTCTCAATTAAACTTTTCAAGTAATTCAAGAGATGAACAAGTATTTAACTTCTTCAAATTTTTTACCATATTTAACCTGATTTCTCCAAGCTTTGATTAAACTTTTTTTTTTTTTTAAATTCTCAGCAATTAAAATGAATGACAGAGTCAAGACTTCTGATAATACTCTACACACTTGGAAGAGATTAATACAAGGGAGAATAAGCTATGTCAGGATCCAGTTTAAGTCAAGCACAGTAGTACTGTACGTGAGGACTCTAAGGTAAAATGAACTCATTAAAGGAAATACTGACTTCTCCTCTACTGACTTCCAGCCTTGTCTTTTTAAGATGAAGCAAGCAGCCTTGCAGCAGTTTTAAAGCAGCCCACAACAGCAATTCACCCACTTGTTTTATTCATGACAAGAGCTACGGAGGTTTGCCTACCTCCATGGCGTTGGTCAGCATCCTTGTCAGTCGGAATGGGATCTTTTCAGGGAATTTCTCTCTGGTCATGGCAACCTGTTGAGGGTCGTAATGAAGCTCAATCCCACAGCAGATTGTGGATTAACTATAAAAATGTTTTGTTTCCTCTCACCTCAAAACAGTCTCCAAAGTCAATGTGTAGAATTTTGCCGCTGAGTCTGTCCAACATTAAGTTAGATGGATGCCTGCGAGATGGACACAACACTTTAAATTAATGTCCTATTATACAAATTGTACTTTATAATTCTAACAATCTGGTGTAAATGAGGCATTACAAAACATTGTTCTCCCATTGGGCCAAGAAGCTCACCTGTCACCCAATCCCAAGATGTAGCCCACCATTGACATCACAGCCAGGGAGCGAGTGTAATTGGTCCTTCTGTCAAACCACACCTGGAGGAGAGAGAACATCTGGATTATTAAAGCTTTTCTGCTTCACGTCATGATAAATTTACAGCGCACAGCAGAGCACCGCTGAAGGTGGCACAGAAATCATCAGCGGGCTGCACAATACATCTTTGCAGACACTTCAGCATATTGAACATCAGTTACATGATGTTCCTAAAAATGGATTCAATTTGAAGTCCTGCTAAGTCCGTAGTTTGAAAGTAGGACTTGGAACCCAGAAAAAACAGTAATTCGTCAGACTAATTAATATAAGTTTCATTTTATTCAGGGGTAAGAAAAGTAAAAGCCTGGATTAAGAGGATATTCTGAAAAATGTTTCCCTTGTTCTCTATAATCTTCCTTACCTGCTACTGTCATTTCAACAATAAACAAAATCGTCTCACTTAATGAAACCCCCCAAATCACTGTTTCAATGGAGTGTACAGAAGAAGAACACAGCACCTCAGAGCTAGGACTCTTCAACCACAGGAGCTTAGCCAGGTCGTCTCCAGCTGTGTTGTTCACCGCATGCTCAAACACTTCCACCTTCTCCATCAGCGTCAGGTGGTCGTAGTCTGGGGCCATCTGGAATCCACAAACAAAAAGCACATTGTGTTGTGAAGGCACAAGTTAACTAAGGCTCAAGGGTTTCAGATGGGAGGGGACAGCTTATTATGCTATATTTAAAAATATAAATCTTATTTCCACCCCTGGCCTTTTTTTCCCTTGATCTTCTCTCCAATGGTGCTTGTGTTCAAATTTTCATCACTTGCTTCACTGCAGAGCCTGATTCCATTTCAGCTAGCAGGGCAAATACAGTTCACAAAAGGTCAACCCAAAAGATGGTTAAAATATTCTCTCAAAGCTTGCTCATACATTTTCATATTTACTTTTCCAGTTGGAGAGTTTCTGTTACATTCTGCCAGTAACTCTCTGGAGTCTAAAGTCATTTTGCAGTTTTACTTTTAATTGAATGTTCTTTCATTTGCAATCTAAAAAAGAGCCACTGAAAATAAACCTTGACAAGAAGACAAACTGTGGCGAGTCTTCACTTTTTCTAGACTTTTAGAATCTACAAATTTATTTATTTCTTTAAAAAAAAATGTAATATACATGTGAAGTATAATTTGATATAATTCATAATAAAAATTTAAATTCATGAAAATGTATTTATTATGTTATGTTTTCAAGTGACAAAATAAAGTAAATAAATACAAAAATTTATGGATAAACACTAACTGGCTGTGAGCAGCATCACTGTAATTGTGCAAAAAGATAATCTTTAGTCAATGTTGATGAAAATGGCCACAATGAGGTTTTAACTTTAATTAAAGCTTTGGTTTAGAAGAATCACACATTCATTCATTTTCATCGAATGCCCTGACAGCCAGTAAAAAGGAAAACAATCCATCTTTGTCTCGCTCTCCCATTTTCTCCCATTTTGTAACTAAAACTGATTAATGGATTGATGGAATGACTGATCAACTTAATGTGTTGCCATTTTAGAGGCTTGATGTAAATGTAAAACATCATTAGTAAGTAACATTATTAAACTGAAAATAAAACCATGCAAACACTGGCTTTCATAATTCATCACAAACCAGAGTTGTAAACAGGAAAGTTTCCACAATTTGATATTCATCAAAAGTTAAGTAGCTTCAGTTTGAATTTAAATCTGAAACAGAGACAAAGAATTCTGCGTGTGTATGTAAAGTAGATTGGCACATCCATAGTGCACTCATTGGTTCTGGACTTTTTCTGTGGCCTGTATGTGAAAGGTTATGGATGCATTTGTGAAGCTGTAAAAACAAACGAGTAAAACCTGCAATTTCTGCATCAGTTGTACATTTACTATGTTAGAGACATTCTGGTGAGAAAGATTGCGAATGTTTGTGCTCTCATTTGCCTAATTTGGCTTTTCTGAGCGGGAATATTTGTTAATTCATGATAATTAATTAACTGTGAATGTACTTCCATGTAAAACAGATTGAGATTCATCAGGTATCCAACTGAAAACAGATGCCTCAGGGGGCTTGATTAATGAATGAATTAGACCCACTGATCTTGATTTTCAGACATTTCACACCCCTGAATGTCCAACCTGTGGAGCCTTTACTATCAATGCTGTCAGCTGACGTTTGTTTTGTTTTTTAAAGTACAGAACCGACCAAACAACAGTGAAACAACAAGAAACTGTGTGTATGAGTAGCCAATAAGAAAAGCTTTGTAAAAGGTATGTTTGTGAGGGATCCAGCCAGGTAATGTGACAGTTTGAAACAGAAACATGTGCTTGAACAATATGAGAAAACATATTTGTAAGCAAGAAAAGGCAAGTACAAACTGTTTTAGTTTAATCAAATGTGAAATTGAGCAATCTTAGGGATGGTCATGGCTGTGGTCCTCACCCTAAGCATGATACGGTGTTCTATATTGAGCAAGATCTTCTTCTTCTCTCTGTAATCTCTGATGAGAGCATGGAGGGTGTCACAGTGGGGCACCCAGCCAATCAGGCCTGAGTTGGTGGACAGGGGGATGACTGCGTACCGCTGGATGCTGGTGAGACAAACACACAGGCAAGACAAACACAAGCATTCAGGTCATCGTTACATTTCCTAACTCATAACTAACTATACAAATGTCTGGATCTGTGACATGTGAAATTGTTTTAGGTATTTATTGAGTGTTGTTGCTCTGTGTGTATGTGTGTGTTTTAACCTAAGGTTTTTCCGCAAGGACGCAGGGTCATTGGCGAGCAGTGTGTTGACGAGGCCAAAAAGTTGCATTACTCTCTCATCTTGCCTCAGATCCTCATGACCCTTCAACAGGAACATGAACTCATGGCCATTACTGCCTGCAGAGGGCACCCCAAAAAACAACAACAAGAAAAATATTAAACACATTGACCACAGAGTGTTTTCACACTTAAATTAAATTGACCAAATCCAGTCATTCTTGGGAACTCACTAATTGACATAAGAACTTAAGTAAAGAAAACTCACATCACATTAATTTTATTTCAGTTTGATCACATTTTCTGTGATAAATTGTGACTGAATGCATGTTTAATTACATAAAGAACGATTCTACCACAAATAAAAGAAAAGCACAATTTATTTTTCCATGTATTAAAGCAACACCTCCAAATTACACAAAGATGTGAGAATTGTTATATAGTTGTATTTGGCAATACTGGCTCAGTTCTCTGCTCTGCAGCTGCTTCAGCAACACCCGAGTAAAGCTTATTAGCTTCCTGTCTAGAGAGTCTGAGTAGCCACTAAATGATTCAATGTGCAACACATCACTGTCTCCCTTAACCCTCCCCTCCTTATTACCTCAGTTTGAAACAATCCTAGTTGTAAAATAACTCAACTATAAAAGGGAAGGCTGATTGTAGCTTGTACCAAATCAGAAACTGACACTGGAACTAATGCAGACCTTCACAAATACAATACTGAATACAATACTTCACACTGATGAAGTTCAGATTAATTTTGTTATCCTCTGTTGCGATGACTCATACTTTATAAACTCACATGGAGGGGGAAAAGATACAGTATATATGTACTGGCTTAACTGTGCCATCAACCCAATCCTGAGTTTTCACCGTGACAGAGAGGAAAATCTATGTAACTTCTATCCATCTTCAGCAAAGATGACATCAGTTACATAATTGCACCCTCAGAATTCTCACCAGGCTACATTAGAATGATTCCATCACTGCTGAAATTGTCATACTTGTTTTAATGGAGTTAACTGATGCCCCTGGAGGAAGTAGTTAAACAATGGAACTGTCAAAACTTGTGGCATGGTCATCGGAAAGACAGATGGGTGAGAAAAGAGATGGGAGTTTGGTCCTAATGACAATCCCAGTAAGCAATGTGCTGTCTGTGGCCAGAGGGATAGAGCACTGAAAGTAAATCTCAACGGACTGAACATGGTGACAGGTCTTCATCTGAAGTCTTGCTCAAGAGGTCAGTAGATTTATTAGCCATCGTCTTTTACAAAGTATGTTGTGTACCATCAAAGGGAAACATCAGTACAAGGTATCAAGCAGTGTCAAAGGAGAGGGGGGAATTGTAAAGGAGAGTCATTTGTGATTGATCATGTGAGGATTTGGTTTTGGGGCAGGGTGAGTTCACATTTTAGAGGTGTTGTTAACGTGGACACCGCATGATCGACATTATATGTAATATCAGGGGGCAAAGAAGGGGAAATGTTATCAGCACAATTTATTTCTTGCCTTTAGATGAGTGCCAATAAATGCTCAAGAGGAGCCTCAGCACACCATTTCTCATTGGACAGAAAATGAAATCGAGGACAGCAGACCGCCTACTGGGAATAAAATATGACATGTTTTGTGGTGGTTGGGATTCATTTTGGTTTTGGTTCACACCAATCACATTTCAGGTTTTTGCTCCAGTGTATACTATCCAGATAGAATACTTTGGAAGGAGTGAAGTATTCAACATCATAATGCCCTTTAGAGTGATTGTTGTTTGAGATCAAATTATATTAACATTGCATTTTCTTTAATATGTACGTGGCCCACCACAGCTGTAAGCATATGATTATGACTAAAAACACTCTTTAATCTGCTTTCCAATTATAATGGGTACAGAGGCCCATGGCTTGTGCAGTTTTCTCCTTATCTTACCCATGATGGTGAGCTTGCGTGGGCGCTGCTTGGAGGTGATGACCTGCAGTGAGGGGGCGATGGACTGGATGCGGATTATAGGTTGGTTGGGGTCATAAGTGCCTGGTACAGCCAGCTCCAGGTCCCTGCACATCAGCAGCTTTGGAGAGACATATTGTAGCTCCAGGGAGGTCAGCTGCATGGAGAATTGATAAAGTAAATAAGTAACACAGGAATAGAAAGGTTCAGGTTATTTGATGGAAAAGTATGCAAACACTTGCGTAATGCAACTGCAATCTATAATTAATAATTTATGAAAATGATCTATTACAAAAATATAACCACTTATATCAACCAATATTTTCTATGGATTCATCAGTAAAGGAATTCACAATGCCAAATAATATACAACTACTCTGACTGTAAAAAAGAAAGCTCCTGTCGTAGCCGGTCACCACCTCGCATGTCACACGGTGCTGTGCCAGCTGACAGCTTGCCCAATGATGCTCACATTCACTCTGTGAAGTGATGTGTGCTTTCTGCTGTTACTGCTGCTTGGCAAAGGCCTCCTTCACTCAGGCCTCCACCTACATGGGTTCTGCTCTCTTTGGGTGCACCCTGAATGGGGTTTATATCTATGATAATGCCCAGTAGGAGGTTATTTTCAACGCTCCCTCCACAGTATTTATCATGTTCTTAAGTATTTCATGCTGCTATGTTGTGCTGCCGCAGCAGGGAGCATCCCAAAGAGCAGAATCATGCTGCACAGTCAAATTGCATTTCCATCTTGGTTTGCTATGTGAGCATTCCTGACAGAACAATTTTAATGGCATTCTTTAAAAACATGATGATAGCTGCTAGGAACGCCATCTATCAGTTCAAATACATCTTCGCTGCAGAAGTACAGTTTTCTGTCGTCTTTTTATCAAAAAATGATGTGCCAAACTGATCCTGGGCACTGAAACTGATCAGCACACGCAGAAAGCTACTGTACGTTGAACAACATTCCATCAGTTACAACAGTTATTTGGGATAGAAGGTTGAAGAAACACTGTGCAAGGTGGTACTGTAGATGATGGATCAAAAGAGACATTTAATAGTCATTACCATATGTTGCACACCCAGTTTAAATTTTGCATCAATTTGCTCAATCTATTTTGCTAAAGAGCTTTTGTGTGTTTGACATCACACTGGATAAGTGTCCCTTATAATGCACAGAAGCTAATAGAATCACTACTGAGTTTATGTGTGGATGTACAGTATATTGTTTCAAAGCGAATTGCGATCATATTCCAGGATCCTCTGCCATTCCTCTTTGAATTCAATCATCCCTCTGTCTCATCAGATCACACAGTATCCTGCCATCTTTCAATATACTGTAGTTCACTGCTATTTTCCCTTGGACTCCCATTCAATGACTTTACCTGGAGAGGGAAGAATGAAAGAAGTCCTTTGTCTCTCAATTATTACAGTCGAGTCAGTTTTTGCTTGTATTGGCACTGGCAAGTCAAAAATACTGCATTGCCATGTCTGGCTTAAACAAATGACCCCTTGACATACGGACTACATTCAAAACATAAATGTCAGATTGGATTTACCTGTCACACGATGAAAGGACATTATGGCTCGACAAGAAAGGCAAAATATATCTCATCATAACAGATGAGAGATTGGAATAGACATTGGAATGCTTACTTATTGCTTAACAAGTCGGATGACGGCTCTAATTTTACCTGAGTTTGTTTCAGCTGGCAGAGCAGATAACACAAACCCAATTTCTGACTATTAACATTTCTTTGCATTAGTCTGTGTAGTTGAGGATCACTGACACATGATGACGTCTGTGTTGATTCTCACTACAGCAACCTTATGTATCCCTGTATTTCCCATGTTTACATATTACATTTACATACGTGTACATATTCTCTCTTTATTACCTCAGCCAAGGAGGTTGTATTTTCAGGCATGATTGTGTGTCTGTTTATCTGTTTGTCTTAAAGTAGGATATCTGAAAAAGTTATTGACAGATTTCAATGAACCTGCCCTTGGTGGGCAGATTGGACAGAAGAACCCATTAAATACTGGTGTCGGTTGGCCTGATGGCAGCGCTGTAATAGACACTTTTACATTTTGGCCTGTAACGTTTGAACCATAAGTTATAGAATCAAAGTTCTTTTTTCCCAGATTCCCTGGGTTTACATGTAGAATGTGGACCAAGATTGACAAAAGCTATGTTTTTGGCTACGTTCAGACTGCAGGTATAAAGTGGCCCAGATCAGATTTCTTTCATCATGTGTGACATGAATCTGATATTTTTAGAACAGTGTGAACAGCAAAAATCACATGGAATCTGAACTTTTCATATCAGATGTGGGCCACTTCCATATGTGGTATTGGAATCCGATGCATATCTGATTGTGACAATACGGCCGCAGTCTGACCCATTAGATTGGAATTGCAACTTTTACATCATTCCACCTTGACATTTGTCATCATTTCGCGCTGGCAGATCTTCCAAAAACAAGAAAGATGGAGGACAGCAGTGATGCAGTGTTTCAGTGGAGGGACAATGAGGTTAGAGATCTAATAAGTATTTGGGGCGATAATACAATTTGTAAAATCTATTTGTAATATGTAATTAAATGCTATATCTAACAATGTAAAAGGACGTGGGAAGTTGTGCCGCGTTCTTTTGCCCATGCATGATGATGCAACCAGGAAATCAACAACAACAACAACAACTTTTCCGGTCGT
>OMOW01026568.1:0-10150 GCA_900312555.1 Lamprogrammus exutus | reverse complement strand
ATTGATTTTGTGTGTATTAAAATGCGCCTTTTTTATCTGACCTTCAGGCTGTTTGACGTGGGGGGTCAGAGGTCAGAGAGGAAGAAGTGGATCCACTGTTTTGAAGATGTGACGGCCATCATTTTCTGTGTGGCGCTCAGTGGATACGACCAGGTGCTGCATGAGTCTTTTTTTATCAAACAATTAATTCCAACTGTATTTACACACATATACTATGTGTGTATCATATTACATTAACAATTTAAAGTTAACAATCCAAAGAAATGACTAAGTCAGACTTCTTGCAGATATTAGTCAACAGACTTGACTATCAAGTTCACAGGAAGGTTAACCGGGGATTTATCTTTTCCATTTAACGAGTCATCCTGCCCTACTTGTGAATGATTTCAGAATGAGAAAATGTTAAAGCGGAGAAGTGCTGAAAAGAGTGGAGGACGTCCTTGTCAATGCAGGGTCATGGGGGTGGTGTGGACGTGGAAAGTTCTGGATAAATAGATAAGGCAGGAGCTCTTGTTAAAGGGGCGAGGGGTGGTACTGTGGATGCCACCAGTCCATGAGCCTCACGCTGTGTACAGGATCCAGCACCACCTGGGTTCCACCCTGGTCCCCTCTCTTCTTCCCGCGCTGGAGCGGCGAGTCCTGGAACATCAGGCGGACGCGGTGGTGTCGCATGTCTGTGCTCACATTGATTGTAAACTACAACAAAGGCAGAGAGAGAACACAGCTCATCCTTTCAGCAATCTTTATGAACGACCTTTTCTGGATTTCTACACCAATAGTGGACTTTCACATCCTCATACTGGAATATGGTTTTGTCACTGTATTGTCTTTGTCGCTGTTGTTACAAGTTTGTTGTCTTTCTTTGGAGCTGCCCTCCATTCTTCCATTTTCCCTGACTAATCACCCAATACTTAAAGGTTTTGGGGGAGTTCTTCCTTGAGCTTGAGCTTGCTGTGTTAAGCTGTTGAAACACTGGATGTGCTATTAGTCTATACAAATAATCTTCATGACTTGACTTAATATCTGGTGAGAGTGTGTGCATATTGTCCAATGCCTGTTTAATAAAAATTAACATTTGAAAATTTGCTAAAAGCAGATTTTGGAGAAAAACATTTTGCATCTTCCTCAACTGATTTGTTTTAGATGATTTGTCTATCTAACGGATGTCACTCCACTTTATGTTTCATAGATATCCCAACAACACTTCCGAAAGAGCTTATAAGTGCTCCTGTGCTCCTCCCTGAACACCGTCATTGCTCCCCAAGATCCAGTGTGACTGCACTAACCAGGGTGAGGGTCATGCCCATGACGACAGGGGTCAAGATGTAATTTAGGGTGGTGACTTGAAGCACATAGCAGTCAGCGTCTGGGTTAATGTGGACATCTTCATACTGCCAGGGCATGCTCAGAGTCTTGGCAATGCCATTCTTAGTGTGCACCGGCTGAGATGGAGGCAAAAAGGAGAATTAGGCAAGTTAGAGGTGGCCACAAAAAGGTGAGATCTTTAGAAAGAAGTGTTTGGAAGATTCACCTGCTTCACAAATTTGAAATTGAACTCCCACATCGCCTCTGGCCGTGTCCCTACCACTTTTCTGTCCCATAATAGTAAACACTGCAACAGGAACATACACAGAGACGCAACTGTTAAGACATCAGCTTCCGTCTCCAAGAATATATGTACGGATACTGCTACGCCTTCTGTCTCGTTATGGACACAACAAAAATAAGGAATGCAAATTGTGCATTAAAACTTTCCAAGAGATCCTGTAAATGTGTGTTTAGGGGCCCAGTTTAAGACCATTTGCCATACGTGGATGAACGGTCATAGTCTTTTAAGTCAGACTGCCTGCATTAATCATTCATCTACGCACACCTGTTACATCAGCTTTAGAGGGACTAAAATAAACAAATAATATGAAAAACGTTTCCGCTCTACATCCCATACTTAAGCGTTTGACTACACACGTTGATCCGTTCTGCTAATTTACCTTAGAGTTGAGCAGGGTTGTGGGCGTGGATTCTGGCAGGGCAGGAATTTTAGACAAACGCAAGCTGAACGGCGCGTACATATGGAAGAGAGCGCGAATCACGCGGGCCCTTAGACAGCGCGTCCTGTCAATAGAATCCGGCTGAAGATGGCACGGCAGATCCACATCAATCACGTAATGTCTTCGAGAGAGAAACAGGAGGGTGGGAGGGAAAGAAAACAGGTTAACAACACAATATTTTAATTTGCGCCACTAAATCCATTGTTCAGTATGGAAGTAGCTAGCGGTGCAGCGCCGTCAGTACATCTTACCTTCTGTAGAGCCTCGTCCAAAACACTGCAGTGCAGGTGACTGTCCAGGCATTCCTGCAGATTAGCGCAAATCTGCACACATCTTCAGGGCGTAAATAGGAGGACAGTAAAAACCAAATGTCCACTGGGTACTCTCTCCCATCGCTGCTCTCATTGCACTCTGCAAAGACCAATATGCAAACATTACAGTAAATACCAAGGTAAGATCAGTGAATGCTGAGTCCTCTGTCTACCATGTTAAACTCGTTCCACGCAGGCACTAAGAGTCACAATTTGACTATAACCGCTAATGATTAAATCTAAGAAGTTGCACCACGTGCTGCATGAGTGGAAAAACAGCACTGCTGTCACTGAAATATTTCGAGTGCCATTTTAGCAGTGCCAAATGACAGCTGGGTGTTTTGTAATAGATAACAAATCGTACAGCCTGCTACACATGGATAAGAGGACAGCCAGCAGAGTAGAGACAAAGTATCCATCGCAAGCAAATAACCTTTTTTACAGCAGTCTGGACCAGAACCATACCTGAACGAATCAAAGGAAGTAAACTATGGATTATGGTTATTGTAAAATATATATATATATAAATATATACATTAGTATTTCAGCCCCGAGTGCTCGTGGAATGAGGAAGAAGTGTCTGCTGGAAATGTGGGCTGATGATTACATTAGGGAACAACTGAAACAAAACAAAGAGCGACAGAGGATTTCAGAGAACCGCAGAACAATGCATTAAGGTTAAAAAGCTTGGACAAAGTTACATTAAAGTCTGCGATGCCCTCTGAAAAAGACAAATTCCCACATTATGACATCTGTGCAGACGTTCATACGGTTGCTGCATGAAAACAGACAAGACCTCAATTATCAACATGGAATAAAGAAATCAATAAAAGTAATGGGGCTATAATATATGTGCTCCAAGTGGGACTGAACAGCCACATGCATGGTCGGCATACTAACTAAAACTAACTAACACCACCTTTCAAAAGAGATTGAAGAGAATACCCTTTCTCCTCTTGTTTTTCTTCTTGCGGCGTACTTTACTTTCGTTTCCTTTATCTTCTTCAGGGTCGAGGTCATCACTGCTGTCTAAAGTGTCAGCTGTGCCGCTCACTGCCGATGAGAAGACCTCTTGCACAGCACCCTGAGATGCTTCCAAGCCGCAGAGCAATTTAACTGGAACATAAAAGCGTTAAATTAAGCAAACCCTGTCTTGGAGCAACTTTTCCAGACAGGGTTTAAGTGATCATCCACGATGAGACTTACCTTCTTTTTCCACTGCATTTGCAACAGCCTTTTTCACCCTGCCCGACTTCACAACGGCTGGATCGGCATCAGCATAATCAGAAACTGTCACTAGGGAAGATTGCAAAAGGAGATAAGGAATTACACATTTTGTAAGTCATCTGTTTACACTCGAGGTGTATCTTTAGAGATGATGATGCCAAATGCTCTTTACAGGGGTTCAAAAATCACCTTCCAAATAGTTTACGTTATTAAAACCTGGAAACAAACATGATATGTTGTTCTATAACTCCAGAAGCGCTTAGCTAGTCCATATTCTATTTAAAACAAAAGTAAAAGCGTTTCAACTGTGGACTGCAGAGCGCTGGTGGGCGTGCTAGCTTGCTGGCTAATGTAAACGTCATGCTGCCTACCTGATTCCGAACAAACGTCCCCGGCCTTAAATTTCAGCCGTTTTCGGATCCCTTTCTTGGGCATGTCGATACCTGTGATCTGTGGACGCTTAACGGGGCCTCGAGTCCTGCCATGTCTCTATGGCAATCGGAGGTAGAGAGAAAGAGAGAAAAACAACAAAGAAATCGAAAAATGTTCCGCCAGGATCTTCAGCCATCATGGACTGACGTAGCGTCGCCAGTATCGCGAGAGCACCGCTGTGTGGCCTAGCCCTCGGCTGCGTTTACTGCCATCTATCGGTCACTGCGAACTTTCAGTCTCAATTATTTCTAGTGACGACAAAAGAAAAAAATGTGTGCGATTTTGTCAATTTTAACATCATGTCTTTCCTTATTTGGTTGATCCTAGACACTTCCCAGTACACTATGACACATTATTATTAATAGGTATGTTATGTAAATGTTGTTCAAATTGTAAATGAAACTATATCCGTCATAGTTTCTGAGAATGTTTTAATTGCGTTGATGCCAAACAAAAATAATTTTCCTTGGATCATGTTTGCATTTGGAGGAGACATGTGAGAGCTCGCTCTGACTGAGAGAGGTCAGTGGATCAACTTTCCCATCTGTGGCCATCAAGGCTCCCATTAACAGCAAGAGGACCCTGCTGTTTCTGTAAATATAGCTTGTTGTCTTGCACCAGCGCTATTATTGTTTACCGCTGCCAAATACTGAAGAGGCGCTTGGCACAACTAAAGTGCAGGTGCACGCACGGTGTCGACAGCCAAAAAAAAACAAAAAACCCAAGGTGGTGGTAGTGCAATTACAGAAAGCGCCATAGTTCTGGACCTGGAGTCACAGTCACCATATAAGGAGCTGTCTGTAAGCAAGGGGTCCTGTCAGCATGTTGTTTTATTTAGAATATGATTCGAAGATTTGTTTGGCCTAAAATGAATAATAGAATCCAGAACTCACTGTGACATAAGACATCTACTAAATAGGCCAGAGAAGCATTTGTCTCTTGACCTGCTTTCCAGTAACACAGCTAGCGGTGCAGTTTCAGAGGTTGCATATGCTGTGCTGCCATCCAGCAAATCTCCATATGCTGATGCTGCAGTGTGTCACATTGTACATTCAATTTTTCAGGTCCTGCAGAATTTGGACTGGATAGATGTTGCAGGATGTAATGATACAAGGCCTAAAAGAATATGTACATGTAATATTAATTTCCGACTATTAACCCATTTTTTGATGTCTTTTTGCCTTTCAGTCTCTATCTTCACAAGACATTGCGAGGACTTAACTCACCAGAGATGTCCGTCAACACATTTCTTCAAGGTTTGCCAGAAACTGCAAGATCAGTTATTTACAATCTTCTTACGTTAAGACACCATTGGACTGCTAATGCGTTTCAGGGGTTTCATGTGTTTCTGAGTTTCTGAGGCTTTTGCTCTGATCAGCACAAACACTGTCATGGATGGAAGTCAGGTAAGTTATGACAACATGCAGGCTTACTACTACTCATTTTAAAACCAAAAGACTGGAGTTAGCTATGAAGGTCAAATAAGCTTTATCAACTTTTGGTCTTCAGTTAGCCCAAAAGGAACCACTAGGTGGCAACAAATACCCATCACTGTTTCTGGCAAGCTGAGTATTCTTAATAATCTGTAAGTACATTCTTTCACACCAAGACATGTAGCTGACCTTGGATGTAGACACACCACCACTCCACACCTCCACACACACACAATGGTGTGATCAGATACAAAAATATGTTATTAAGTTATTATTTCTATTCATAGATTAGCTGGTTTAATAGACCTAGACTGAACACAAAGTCTCAGACCAAGACAGTTGTGTCCTTAGAGATTCTGGCAGAAAGGATAATTGTTGTTAAAAGGTGTTACAAATTTCTCCTACTGATTTGCCTTGCGTTTCAAAGGGCAAAAGCCTCCATGCAAAATCAATAACTGTAAATGTCTCGTGTGAGCTGAAAATGATACACACCATGCAAAATTTAAACAAGAATGACATTAAGAAAAGGAACATGAGATTCATTTCTGAGAATGTTTACCTTACAACAAATTGACTTTTGTCAAATCTGACATCATTCTTAATGCTGTGAGGTTCTCACCTGCACACATGAAGGACACCACTGTGCAATAATAATTATATCCAAATATCACTGAATGAATGTTTTCAACCCCGCGGTTGTGATCTTTTTGTACCAAGTGCCTTGGCTTATTTTGATTTACTTGCCTTTTTTCTAGTAATGAGTAGTATATGTATGGAGAAAAATAGTCAGATTTTGGGATCAAAATCCTCTATAGGAATCTGGCACATATAGAGAAAATGAATGAAATTGTGTCTGTCATGATGAACTCAAATCAAAGCAAGGAAAACTTTGATAATAGATGTAAATAATAACATTAATTTGGCATAAAGGCTCTCTTTTTAAACATTCACTGCAAGGCATCATTGCCAAAAGTAAGACAAAAGAGGTTTGGAATCTAACTAACAATGGAGAATCGTTAAGAAAGTGGCCAAAGATGAATTCCTTAGCCCCAGAAATACATTTCAAAACAAACTTAAATACAACATGCCTTGCCTAATGGAGGATACACAGACTTCTCTGTCTTTTTCAAGCGGTCCCCTCAAGATTTTCACCAGATACAAAAGACTCGACTGATGGTATCCATCATCGAAACCTACACTGTTAAGATACCAAACACAACACAAGAGGAAATTATTTTTTAAGATGTTGGACTATATTTCTATACACTAATTGGAGCTGTTAGACTTCATTGTTGTTGTAAATGGTTAGTTGATGATAAGAGCAGACCAACTTAGTCGGTGTGTAAAGACCAAAGGAATGCTAAACACATAATTCACCAGCTGTTGTAATTCAGTCCTATATTTCATTGAGGATCCTGTAGGGTGCGCTGCAAACTTAACTACGCAAGCATCCAATTGTGACTTGGTTTATGAGCTACCAGAGCTTTAATCTGCTGCTATGAAAAGTTAAATGCATTTTTCTATAGGAGCGCCAGGTCCGTGGTGAGATACACTCACGTTTTATTCTGATTAGGCTGCAAAACAGGTGTTCAAACTAAACCCAAACATCTGTATTTCACATAGCGCAAATTGCGTAAAGCTTAGTTGGTCCCTTATTTCAAGCGTGCGTGCGTGTGTGTGTGTGTGTGTGTGGGAGGAGTAGTGAGCGTCGGCTCCGCGCAGTGTGGAGAGATGGAAACGGAGAAGGCGAATGCAGATAAGACTCGATTCCTCCGTCCTCAAGTCTAAGGACGCAGCCGTAATGTCTCCTCTCTGAACCTCGGATGTTTTCGAGCTTTGCATTTTATTCACCGATGTGTTATGACCGCGGTGCTTGCCGGGGCACCACCCCTCCAAACGCGCCCGTCTATCTCTGAGCTGCCAATCATATCTCGCCGGGATTTCTACATGTGAGTGCATGGCGCGCCGGGCAGGGCGGATCTGCTCAACGCCGGTTAATATGGACGAAAGGTCAATCATCCTCTCATCATTTCACTCACACTGATTAGGTAAGACGATAGGAAGCTTGTGATTGTGCACGTTTGATGCACCGGGGATTGTAGCTGTGTCTGATGTCAAATGAATCATAACCAGCGCGCATAGAGAGGCTACCGATGCTCGGCTCCTCGTTGCTATGGGGCGTTAATAGGCCCTCTTATCAGTTATTTTAAGTATTTATCAGGCGCGTAACCCCTCGCATATTTCCATCCTTCACCCCGACAGCGACACTCTCTCGTAGCGTTGGCCAGATCGCGGAGCAGGGAAGATGATGTGCGAGGTGATGCCGACCATCAGCGAGGGAGACTCCGGCGGTCCTCCGAGAGGCACCGGCGGCGTCCCCAACGGCTCCGAGCAGGAGGCCAACTTCGAGCAGCTCATGGTCAACATGCTGGACGAGAGGGACAAGCTGCTGGAGTCCCTCAGGGAGACCCAGGAGACCCTCATCCTGTCTCAGAGCAAGCTGCAGGGGGCGCTGCACGAGAGGGACGTGCTCCAGCGGCAGATCAACGCCGCGCTGCCCCAGGTGAGAAGCAGCCGGTCGGGTCTCTGGAGAGAGAGGTGGGATGTGGGGGGTCAACAGCCTCTACCCCAACACTGTGGGGTCATATTCTTCCTCTCAGCTACAAGGCGGTATCAAACACGACATCTGTCTGTGCTGTCGGCCAAAATGGGGAGATAATAGGCGAGTGGTGATAGAGAAACCGGTGATTACTACAGCAATTCTTATACATTGCCTCATTTCTAAACTTAATGTCACTCCTTTTGCTGAGGAATTGCGCCACGGCAGCTAGATGAAAGATGGAAACAATTTTACACACCAACGTCTGAAGCAGTCCCATAAAAACGGAGCAAGATTTACTGTCATAGAGGGGGCCAAAGCAACATTTCATCAGTGGGCCTTCAGCTAAGCCTAAGCCAGTGTGGGAGAACCCTTAGAGCTTAAAGCGACACGCCAGCGATTTTATAAAAGTCTGTGATTATCAGGAAATCAACATCCAAACAGTGTCACTGACATTGGAGGTGTTTGACATTCACATACCAGATCTGTAAGCCTTTGAATGTACCGCGATGGATCCATGTTGCTATTTCCTCAACAGCGTAAAGATAGACGTTATGCACGCCACAATGAAAGCTAAACGTTTGTTCTGGATTCCTAAATACGACTGTATGACAATGACAGTAACGCTTTTGTCCTTACAACGGCCTGCATGTATGTCTCCGCAACATTCTCTCAGCTGCTGCCCTTCACGTTATGGGGCGACAACGATCGCGCAAGCAGCGAAATGATGCGACAAGGCACACAGGAGTTACGATAGGATAGCGATCCATGAATAAAAACATTTCAGGGTAAAATGTCACTTTTTGAGTCAACAGTGAAGATATTAGCATCAAACTATACTTATAATTTGATGTTGAGGAGCTTTTAGAGGGTTCTCCACGTGCTCCATGGATTGTGTTCTGTGGATCCATGAGGGTCCATTCAACTGAATCTCATAGAAGCTTGAAAGGTGGACACATGAAGAGTTTTTGGTCATCGTGAGGAGTGTTTGTAGAGCTCTGGGATAGAGGATTAGAGTCCTGGTGGTAGGGCTGAAAACCTAATTTCCATTTTTTGTGACAAATATTGTGAAATTTACATCCAAACCAGGTCACTGACATTGTTTTTTTTTGTTAGTAATCTGTATAGTTCTGAAGATATTTTGCAGGTCCAAAGGCTTTTCAAAGGAGCCTTAAAAGCCTCTAAAATTCCTCTACACAAAGTTCTAAGTTTAGTTAGATACAAATGTATTCACTGTTACCTCAGAAAAATCTTTTCCTGTGTCATTTTACCCTGAAACATCTGTATTTTCTACAGGATCGCTATCCCACAGTAACTTCCTGTTGCCTTGTTACATCAGTTCGCAACTTGTGCGATGTCGCCCCATAACTTGAAGCATCTCTGGGATCGTTGTGGCGGTCTACGTGCAGGGTGTTGTTAGGAAAAATAGCATAGTATGATACCCAAGGACAATTGATTTTACAAGGCGTAGCACAGCTCTATTTGGGAATCCAGAAGATACTTTCCCTTTTATTGTTGGTGTGCATCACTTCTGTCTTTGCACTGCTGAAGCAACTGCAACATGAATCAATAGGGATCCATTCAAAGGCCTACAGACCTGGTAAGTGAACACCAAATGTCTGCAGAATGCATGAACTTACAAAAAACAAACAAAGTCAGTGACCTAGTTCAGACATAAATCACCTGCAAATCAGGACAGGATTTTGCAAAATCGCAGACTATTGCTTTAATGTAACAGATTGAATGGATCTTATGGTACACTAGTATGTCTGTCTATCTGAGGGTGTGTGTGTGTTAGAGAGAGCTGAACGAGGACTGTTGCAGTCACCGATCATGACGATGATGAAGCCTCAGCGCATAAAGCTCTTCTAACCTTTGACCCCGCTCGTCTAAATGCGAGGCATGATGTCACACAGTGTACGGTCTGTGAGTGTGTGTAAGAGAGTGAGGCAGGGAGAGAGAGAGAGAGAGAGACATCACCAATGCCGAAGATGACAGCCGTACTGCAGCTTCTCGTGAAAGAAACATGGCTGCTTGCTAGTGTACATGGCCCAGGGCTGCTTGCTTCTGCACCTGCCAGAGATCGGGAGAGCGGCGTGG
>OMOW01026557.1:0-11318 GCA_900312555.1 Lamprogrammus exutus | reverse complement strand
GCCGTGTGAAGATGTGGAGTTGAGGCCAAGGGAGGGTGTGTGTCTGAGAAGTGTGTATGTGTGTGTGAGCGTGTTATGTAGTGTATGTGTTTATATGCCCACATTCTTGGGAAGAACATGATGAAGAAGCGAGGGATGCAGATGTTTGTGTGCATTCAGATGTTTGTGTGCATTCGTGTGTGTGTGTGTGTGTGTGTGTGTGTGTTTGAGTGGGTGTTGTAGAGGGTTGCAGCAGGTCACATTTTTCCATGGTTGGGACCCTCTGCTGCACAGAGAGAGTTTTATTCTGACATCCGGTCTGTGGATGAGGCCAGATTCCATTCATCCTCTATCTCTCCTTCATCCTGTTCACCAGAAACAAGGAGTCATCTCTCTGTTATCCAGCCCAGGCCTCTAACAATGGAATACACATAAAAATTGACTTCTTTACAAAGAGTTCAAGATGACAAAAATTATTCAAAAGAATCAGTGGATTCACTCCAACTCTCCAGTCTGTGCTGTGTGTGTTTACAGAGAGAAACCCAATATCAAAATCATCCAGCTTTAGTTCCAACTTCAGGATCCAAATTAGATTAGTCAATCTAAAGCTAATAATCTTTGGACAAAGCAGACATGATGCGTTTGCACTGTAGCGTTCCAATACTCTCACAACAACTCACAAAGACATGGAATTCTGCCAGAAGAGCATTAGTTTTGCTTCCAAAGACACAATATCGTCAGTTTTTGTTTTCTGTTGCACTACACATAGTAGTGTTGGCCCTGAGTACCATTTTAAAATATATATATAACAAGTATTGAAATATTTTTGTACCAAAACTGTTACATTCATAAGCATTAATGCCAGGTATGGTTTCAGTATGTCCAGCAAGTGGCTGCGTTACATCAGTAATAGAGGCATAAATGAATAAAACAAATGAACTACATGTGTTGTGTGTGTAATTACATGGTTGAAAAACAGTAACACCTGTGTTGTCCATAGATTTTGATTGCACAAACCGACTTTCAGCAGAAATTCCAATAAACACTTAAACCAATGAACAGCACATCAGTTATGAAAACAGTTATGACAATAAACATATTTGCAAATAACAGTTATCTCAAAAATACAAGCCCGGCGCTCACAGCAAATCACACTATCGTCTGTCAGTGCAAAGTGCTGCCACACTGCTGATTTCTTGGACATGTCCTCTTTCTGCTTTACTGTCTACTGCAGGGTTTACTTTAGCCGGGATATGGGGGCTTTTAATATTGCATACTATTGTCAAGCAAATGAAAATATTATCGGCCAAAATGTCCGATAGCAACTGCGCAATATAAAATTAATAGCACACTAAATTTCCTAATATTGTGTTTGACCTATAAAACATATTGTTGAGACTACTTACCACCAACAAGAGAGAGGCTGTCAAGTGACTAATACGTACATGGCGAACCCTTTGATCAAACCACACAACCCTCAGTCGCAGCTCTCCAAAAGACTTGCTTCCTCCCACAATGCACTGTGCGCTGACTGTACACAATATGGATGTGTGACAGTAACTTATGAATTAACTGACGCTAAGTTACACAGTATTTTTACTTCTGCATACCTCTAGGTCTAACATAGGTGAAACTACATTGTCCCCAGAAAAAAAATACTCCAAGTAGTAATTTTGTTCTTGAGTACCAATGTTACTCAGTATTTCAAATACTCCAAAAGTTGGGGCCAGCCCTAGTACATAGATGTTTTCTGATATGAGACATCATGGCAGAACAGATACTGGTGGTGGGCACAATGCTGTTGGAGACCTTCTGAGCAAAATCTCCATCATAGCAAATCATTTTTTCTCTGAGTCCTAAAAGTCTTATTTTGTGAAGTGAAAAAAAGTCTGTTAATGCTGTAAGATTAATTTAACCAGTTTCCAATACAAATCAAGGTGTTTCAGGAATTTTCCATTATTCTGATTATGGAAAATTCCTGAAACTGCATTGATCTGTCTTGATATAATTAGTGTCAAGATACATATAAATAACCTTACTGCACTGGAAGATTTTGCTCATTTTAAGAAAAAAAGACTTTTAGGATTGCAAAATGTATTAAGATGGATATTGTGGACTGTGTGTGTACATTCTACAATCTCATCTAATTTAATTTCAAAAGTCACAAGACTCTACATCAGTTACCTAACTAGCTTCTGGTCTGATGAAAACTCAGCATGGTTGAGCGTCTTTGACCTTTGCATCTACCTGTGCCTGTGTGTTCTAGGAATTTAAGAATGTGGACGGGGAGGAGTACCATGCTGATTTGTCCACTTTGGCCTCGCCGGCCTCCCAGAGCAGCCCGGAGGTCTACATCCTGCCCCTCACTGAGGTCTCCCTGCCTGTGGCCAAACAACCTGCCAGATCAGGTAGGCTTCAGTTCAGTTTAATCCTACATGAAACAACATTTTGGAAATTATATTTGAATGAAATTACTGTATGAGGAGGTTGCTTGAAATGCTGAACTCACTGAGAATCATAAACCAACTCTGCAGCTTTTAGCCGATTTTAGCTTCTTTTTCTTCAGCCTACATACAAAAAAGCAGCTCTTAAGAGAAAAAGACTCAATTGGGATGCTTGTGTAATTTTTGTGTCTGCTGGATGTGTTGGTAGGCAGATGATCACCATACAAACCTGAAAAACTTATGGCGTATAAGGGCTTTGTTTCAAAAGTCCCATTCAGCTGTAAACATGCCTCCACATCCAGAAATGAGTGGCCAAGGAATATCCTGCCATGATGATGTGTTAATTTTGTCTGTGATTTGTAATTCCTGTCTTTATGCCTAAACCATGAAGTGATGGGAATGTTGCGAGAGTATTGTGAATGTGCCAGACTTTAACAAATGTAAGTACTTTTAAAGGGAGTGAGCGTAATGTAAGAACGAGAAAGGCTTGTGTGTCTGGCGTCAGTCAAAGTTTGTCCCTCGAGTGAACAACGCCCGAACATTGGCCTTGGTCAGATGGGCCTCCACCTATCCCACAGCCTCTAAAATCCTGATGAACCCTACAGAATGAACTCTGTGCTCTTTAACTTTCACTCTCCCACAAACATCTGCCTGTTGCATAATCATGTCCAGGCGGCCAGCCTACACTACTGCTTAACGGTATGACAGGCATGCAAGAGCACAAAACCCCAATGAGAACTTCCCTCATTCTCTGTGTTGCTTTCTTTCTCTCTCTGCTTCTATGTGACAATGCTCTGTGTTGTGTGTTAATGGCTGACAGCACGAGATCCAGCCTGATAAACTTATGACACTGAAGTGTAATGTGTGTTAAGAGGTCATGCACTTTCAGTTTACGACAGGGATCAGCCTCAAACAAAACTCATATGCACGTTTCCTTGATGTTCTATGGCCATAAGGTTTGGTTCAGGCTACTCAGACAGGCAGGGAATCCAGCTGCTGTATGAAAATCTGAACTTTATAATGTACTATAGTAGAAGATTGTGTTGAACATTGACAAAGTGTCAAGCCGTGAGTTTGACATATATAAATATGTAACCAGTAAGAAAAATCCATTGGTCCTGAACTGCTCTGAAAGCTTTGTTTTGATTGGTCCTCTACTTCTGTGCCATGTTGACATAATCTTGTAACACACGCAATCTACCCACTGACACACCCGGTTAGACACTTCCACTACTTACAAGGCTAGTGAGCATTTGGCTAGCATTCACTATGTCGCAGCAGGCCAATCAGAAAAGAGCAGGATTTTTGGAGGGGGTCCTTAAAGACACAGTCATTACATTTACAAGCAAGCTATACTCAGATTTTGGTCTGTAATGCAGTTCCGGCAAGTGCAAGTAAGACACACACAAGAACAGACTTAATAGGATTCCACAGTTTGCCAAATATACATGACACCTTGCTTGATCAGAGTATAAGGAAGAGTCACTTTGGCAAGGAAATGCATGCAGATGTAGCAGACTCATTTCATGTTTACATACTTGAGTAAAACACTTTACAGTTGCATAATCAAGGTCTGTTACACAGAGTAAGCATACATCAATTTATGCTGATTTCAGTCTGATTATGGTGTTTACATGATTAAAAAAAGATTTATTGCCTTAATCGTAGAATAATCACATTTCTAGTGTGCATGTCAACGTACTGACTATCAAACGACCTGTTTTCACTCTGTATGCATAGCAGTGCTGCAGCAACAGTAGAGTATAAGTGGATCAGTGTGTTTTATGCACATTAACCATTTTAGGGGTATCATACACCCTAAATGAAAACAAGAATATAAGTAGATTTTGTTTTCTTTTTCTTGGAATTGAGTTCTATTCCGTTGTGGTGGTGCTACATTTACTTAAGCAAATTTGAGTGTTTCCTCCACCCAAAAAATTCCACAACTGTCTTTTTCTTTGTTGGTTGCACTTTGGTACCTTTTTATACAGAGTTCCTCTTTTATTCCTTCATCCTTTCCCACTAATCCCTCTGATTCCTTAGAGGCAGATGAGAGCTGAAGTGTTTAGCAGCTATGAGTAACTGTTGTTACCTACAGCCAGTATTCCCATCTCATACTCCTCTCCCTGCTGAGCACTGGAGTTATTGATGGGGAGCAGAGGACATGGATTGGTGGAGTTCCAAATGAGACACACAAGCTGTCATAGCTTGGCTCAGTCCACAGCTCAGTCTCCATGCAGGTCCCACCCTAATGCAGCTGTTCACTGCTGCAGGCTGCAAAGCAAACAGCAATGCACCTCACACCCACTCACTCACAGATACAGGACGTGAACAGCTGCACACATGTATGCACATACTGCACAGAATCTCCTTCTTGTTTCTATTACCAATTGATTTGGTAGATTGCTGCAGTAGAATCAAGAAAATGACACCAATCTACAACATTCTAAAGTCAGTTTGTTTTGGAACCAAGATGAAATTATATTATTTTCTGTAGTTATAGACTAAAATGACTTAACACAGAATTTTAGCAGGGAAAGTGCATCTCCTGTAGACTTATACTTAATGTTTACATCTGACAAACACTCTCATGAATCTGCTGAAAACATTATACTACCCCTGCCCATCAACCTCACCATACAACCTTTTCAAATCGAGTTAAACACCGGGGTGCAAATGTCACAATTGAATTTGGTTGATTGTTGGAGGACAGCACTACAGCCCATCTCCTCAGCAGAGACTGGATTGGGACCGAGGACTAAAAAAGGATAATGGGAATTCCATTTGTCTCTGAGTGATTTAGCCAATGTGTGTCTCACTCAAGACTTCCTGGCTAGCAGGGATTAAGCGAGACACATTATTCAGAGACATTCTCAGCCGCTCACAGCTCAGGAAGTCCAGGCAGTGCTATCTGATGGAAATTGAGTTAGTTTCTTCACTGTAAAGACATCAGAGACCTTACTGGTTGAGTAGTGAGGGTGTTTTTCACCATTTCACACCGAGCCTTTTAGAAAAATCAAAAACCTCTTAGAGACTGCAGAACTCAAACTAAGACTGCACAACCCGCACAATTTATTTTAACAATAGAAAATGTTTAATATGCATCTGAATCTCAGTGGCTTTTGGAGAATACCTGTCTGGAAATATTGGAGAGGTCAAAATTTACACAGAGTCAAACTCATGACTGCTCAGTTATACCCATTTAAGTTTAGCATGTTCTTGTAGTTGATATGTGCACTTGTTTTTTGAAGTTTCTATCGTCTTTCCAAAAAAAAAGATTATAATCTTGATATAAGTCTATAATATATAAGTATATAATAAGTCAAGCAAGAATCTGAGAAGTAAAAATAATGATAATATTTGTATTTTCTGGAAATCCACTCTTATGTCATCTTTTGAAATAGACATATGAGATATTTTCTTGCAATTTCCTGTTCTCACATGATTATTGATTTTGCTAACATTTGGTAAACTAAAGTTTGCGGGCAAATTCTTGCTTGTGTTTTAGTAGTAGTAGTAGTAGAGTCATTTTCACAATGCAAGACAAATGTATTTTACTAACACCTGGTTATCTAACGAAAAATAGAAGACACAGCACGTGCTGGGTGTGTGTTGTTCAGTGATTCTCCAAGTTGCAGGCCACACTTACACTTACATAACAAGTTTCATAGTAGTAGTTACAAGTAGTTTACAAATGTTAGTTAGGGAAAGATTATGGAAAAGTTTAAGAGTTGGCAAATATGTGTAGAAATCCTGAAAACTGGTTCTAATTTTCAAGAGTCACAACAGTGAAATCGGCTACGCCTTCAAGAATGTGGTGTCCAATTGTGGGAACACGGTACGGAATATCAAAGAACAATACGTTAACATAGCAAACTGGCTGAGGATTGGATGAAGTTTGTCGGAGTGATCAAAAACAGAAAACATGTTTTAACAGCAATGGAAGGTCCTGTACTGAAGAACCAAGTCTGTCAGGAAGAGAGTGTTTTGCTTGTATGCATCACGGTTCAGGACAGATGAATCAAATCATAAAATGATCTTTAAATGGCCACATGGTGGCTGTTTCTCACTCATTTGATCCTGCCTCAATAGTGCAGTTTGTCTCAGTTTTAGTTAGCTGTCTTTTATGAAAATAATAATAATTTTCGTAAAAGCTAATTGAATCACAATTATTAGGGGGGGAAGTATGTAGCGCGATATAGATATTACTATTCAAAATGTAAAAAATCAGTGTTGTATAGAACAGCCTTATTTCAGAGAAACATTGTGGTGTAGGTGGAACTCATTGTTTCCACTGTTATCAACAAACCTTACTTTGTGTGTATGTCATGGAGAATGTGCATAATGGTCACAGTGTTTGTGTACTAACTGGTCCAAACTGGTGTCATGCAGTCCTGCCGCTAAACAATGGTGCTGATTCTGCTGTGGATCGCGGAGTGCGTGAGTGAGTGAGTGGGCATTAAGGAATGAGCAGTCTGTGGAATAAGACAGGGATGTCCAATATGGCCTCCACACAGTGAGTGGACTGTGTGGCAGTGTGGAGGGGGAATGTAATGCCACAAAGCCCTGTCTGTATGCATCTACACCCACAATGGAACTGGCATTGTAGAGAGACACTATAAAAAAATTCTGACTTGAAATGTGCAAAATATTTGGTAATCAGTGAATTTTTCTACTTTTATGTTGTTAATGGTTTTGACAAAGTTACCTATTAACAAGACTTTAAATAGCACAAAAGGCTTCCCACCCCCAAAAAACAATGCAACCTTAAAATTATTGATAAAGACATTGGGTTAACCCATTGTCACATACATTGAAAGATTAAAAATTGCAGTTCAAAAATTGCATTAAACATAGCAAAACACTGTTTGAGAAGTTGTGAGTGAATGTGATAAACTTGATCAAAAATAGATCATGTGTCAATCAAGTGTGGAAGAGTGTACTTACCCTGCTAGAATTCTATGTTATCAAGTCCATTCTACAATTTGGCATATTAATGTGCCAAACCTCCAATCCATTTTTTCAGACTGTTTCCAGCTGAAAACCTCACTGAATAACTTATCAAGGCACATTAAGACTAAGACTCCTGGATAAGATGGAATCATCTTTTAAAAAATTAGCTTGAGACTTTGTTAAATTCCGTTTTTTACAGTGCAGAGAGAGAGAGAGAGAGAGAGAGAGATGAAGAGGAGAGAGAGGAGGAAGGGTAGAGGGGTGACGCTTCTGCATCAGTCCTGTCACTTTCAGCTGAGCTGGGACAGGGCGGTCGGGTGGACAGACAGAGGTCATCAGCGGATGCTGACAGTGATGCATATCAGGGAGTTGGAGGACAGAGTTAGACAGAACAGTGCTAAAGTCAGCTCAGTGTGTAGGACAAGACTTTAGCTCAGTTTGTTCAGATGTGGATCATGGGAAACGTCCATTGGCACATACGGATTTCTCAATTAACACAGAATGAATGTCATTCGAATGGACAAAGGTTGGATTCTACAGCTGTCACTTCAGAACTTGGATAAGGTGTGTTTTCGCATGTTTCTGGTTTGAATTCACTGTCACACACAATGATTATAATGCAACAAACCATTCAAAAATAATCATTTTTTTCTAAATGTTTTCTTGGAAACAAGTGTGATCAGCATCAAAACAAAAGAGAGTTAATCACGTTCTTACCATGTTCTTACACATTTTTCATTCGTTTTTTTAAAAATATGGTATTTAGGACTCAATCATGGCTAACATGATTTGATCAAATCTATTTTTTTGAAGTGAATAATGAACCCTGAATTTTTTGTCTGTAATGGAGCCCTAAATGTTTGGTTTTCTTCAAACTAGTTGAATCCATTATGATCCAATCAGTCCAGTTGCTGTTGTCACTGGGACGATAAACGTAAAAGTCTTGTGTTTGTATGCACGCTATACCCACATTATTGTCTTTGTTGTGATTAAGGCAAAAAATGTGAGAACAACATATACATGGACAGAATTAACAGGATTCCACCTTTTACCAAATATATTACAGGACTTGTCGCTTAATCTGAGTACTGAGTATGAGGAGAGGAAATGCATGTGAAGGCGGTATACTGTAGTCTGTCTCCATTCCTGAGTAAATATATTAACAATCACATAATCTAGATCTGTTATTCAGAGTAAAACTATGGTGATTTATTCAGAATTCAATCTGATAATGTTTACATGTTGTCTGGAAAATTGGTTTATAACTTACTTTGAGGATAATTGTTTTCAAGTTTAAAGTTTTAAACATGTAAATGTACTGAGTGTGGTTTCTTTGAGGATTCTAATCCTTTGCTCTCCAGTACATTTGTTCACTTTCAGGTTATTGTGAATGATTTTTCCCTCTACAGAAATCAGGCTTCCTCATCTTGCATAAGACAGCAAATCAAATAGATTACTGATGAATACAGTGTACATATGTTCTTAATGATTTCGTGTTTTTTTTACGAACAGAACAAACAGAAAAAGACAGAAACAAGAGGTTTAAAGAAGCGCTCACACATTCTCCTTTCTCTCCTTATTCATCAGTCCAACTACTGAAATCAACAGATCTTGGCCGCCACAATCTTCTCTACCTGAAAGAGATCGGGAATGGCTGGTTCGGGAAGGTAAGTCCACTACCGACACCTCATATTTCTTCTTCGGACTGTTCAACCACAGGAGCCCTAACCACAAAAACCTCTGCTCCTGAGGTAGAACGTTCTTACCAGCTGCGAACTATCAGATGTAGTTTAGAGTCCTGAACATCACTGATTGTTAAATGTTGGTTGGGTGTAATGAGCAGTAGTCAAAGAACTGATAATAAACAGGCATGTGCCACAGTTCCATAGTCCTAAAGACCTGCACAGTTTGTTGCGTGGTTCCTGTAGATTAATGTGAGGTAGATGAAAGAGCATCAGTGATGCTCAGGCCTTCGCTGCTGTGTCTCAGAATTATTTAAAATGGACGACATGCTGTGTTACGTCTCACATGAGTGTGTGTAATCCTCATGGCTTTGACATCAGTGCGTCTCAGGAGTGACAGACTCTCAGCCTGGCAGAATGAACTCCAGTGCTGCTGATATTTATACTGCAACAGCCTTATGTTGTGCACCTAGAGGCCATGGTGGGTATTAATTTTCTGAAATACCTTTGCATTTCCTGTGCGTTCCTTTGCAACAGTTTTTGCATTTCCTCTGATTCACAAGGTTTCTACTGCGATGAAAATCCTGGAAAAACCATCAAATTTGTAAATGTTTTCCAGCCCAGTAGTTTTGAAAAAGTAAGGGAAATATTTAATATTGATCCTAATCTTGACAACAGTCAGTGAAGGAAAAAAAGATTGAAAATGTTTTTATTGCCTGTAAATCAGCTCTAATATAAACTTAGCAAAGCAGACAACACTTGGTAGACACATTTGCTAGATGGCCTTGTTAAATAATGGCTATTTTTGGTAGATTGAAATTCACTTTGAACTAAAGTATGTTGATATAATGTCATTGCTAGATAAGCATGAATGAATTGTAAGATGAAGGGTAAAATTTTATAGGTGAGCAGTAACTGAACTCTTACAGATGGATGGATGTAAATACAGAGCATCTCACTGACTTGAATGCCAGAGGGTTTTTGCTGAGGAGGAGGAGACATCTTCAGATGCAAAATTATTTCTCGAAAGGGCAAAAATTTTATGATGAACTGAAGCCTTGTGGATTTTGTGTGAAATTATCCGACTCAACATCAGAATTACCATTAGAGCCCAAATTGATTAGGAAAAAAACAAAAACCTTATGATATTTTGACATGACAAAAATTCCCACTATTACCTTTAGGAGGCTCTGTAGGTTGTTTTGTAGCAGTGCATAGCGTTAGTTTGTTATTATAACCACATAATATATTGTTGTCATTCTCTCTTGTTCTCTCCCCTTCTGTGTCTTTGTCCGTTTCTCCTCCTTTTGCACCTCATACTGTCCATGAACACACACGTCCTTTCCATCCTTGTGTACATTGACTGGGTATGTCCATTTCTGTGTGTGTCTGCCTGCATTTGTTTGTCTGTGTGCTGTCTTCTCTGCACTGTTGCATGACTGCTTTATGTCTGTGTTGTGTTTTTGTGTCAACCGTTTCCTCTGGATGTCTGTGTCCCTTCCCATCTGTGTCTTCGCTGTGCGTATACGTTGTCTCTTCATACTGTTCCAGGTCTTGCTGGGGGAGGTGAATGCGGGTCTGAACACCACCCAGGTGGTGGTGAAGGAGCTCAAAGCCAGCGCCAGCGTGCAGGACCAGATGCACTTCCTGGAGGAAGCGCAACCTTACCGGTACACCATTTCCTCTGTCAGCTTGAAATCTTCCTGTGTTTCTGATTCCTGATTTGTCGAGTGAGAAAGAAGTTCTCAAATCATTTGAGTAAGAGTAGCTGACAAACTAACTAACTTTTGGTTCTACCATGTGCGGTTCCAAAGTTACTGACAAAACGTAACTGTTGTGGTTATAGCACCACCATCAGGTCGATTGATGTTTCCTTTTTGCATAAGTAGTGCTGGCACATGTCCACAATAAACAAATTCATGAGGCACACCCACTTAACTTTGGTAGCCAATTATATCAAAATGGTAAGGAACATACATACATACATACATACATACATACATACATACATACATACATACATACATACATACATACATACATACATACATACATACATACATACATACATACATACATACATACATACATACATACATACATACATACATACATAACTCTTGTCCGGCTTGGTTCAGACATACTACATTGACCAACAATTCTATGCCAATTTTTGGACAATTGACCCAAACTTGAAGGAGGAGATTAAAACAACTGCTGAAAAAAATCAAGGTTAAATTTTGTCAAAGTAGTTATTACA
>OMOW01026399.1:0-15776 GCA_900312555.1 Lamprogrammus exutus | reverse complement strand
TTTTTCTATTCTTTATTCATTTTATTTATTTATTTATTTTGTAATTTCATTTCTTGCTTAATTCTTTTAACTCTTCCAGTAAATGATCCTGCTTTTTGTCGATCGAATATCTCTCTAAAGCATTTTGAGTTGCATTTTATGTAGGAAATTGCAATACAAATAAAATTTCATTAATTAATTTGATCGATTTTAATCCTGGGTAACCCAAGACCTCTGTTACACACATGGCGAGTGTACAACACAAAGCACATCATCAGTTAGCAGCAGATTGACTCACTATGTTTACATGCACAATAAAACCTCCATTATACTGATTAAGGTGAGAAATTAATTTCTTCATTCAAACACCATAATTACATTGTGATTGGCATGAACTGATGTCAGCTTACTCCAAGAAACAAACTTGGATTATACGACTAGATAGCAACTTTGTCAAGCATGTAAAGGATCTGTTGCCTTATAATCTGAGCAAGCCACCACCTGGCAGACTCCAATCATACAACAAGTCATGTGTTTCAACAAATGACAGAATCCTGATAATCATGTCAATGCATATGTCTTACTCACATTTATGGCTCAATTACAGTACAGATGAATAATCAGTGTATGGTGTTGCATGTAAACGTACTGACTGCAAAGGTTCCCTGGATTCCATATCACACAAACCAATATCACAGCCATAACATCTCATTACCTACAACTCTGAATACTCCTTTAATTGTGCCTCTAAAAGGATTTAGTCTCCTATGACCTTTTGGCTTGAGGCTCGTTGCTAATGCAAATGCAATATAAATGAAAAGACATTTCTAGATTAAGCAAGTCCTAAGGAATCTAAATATAATGTATATTTGCGAAATATGTTTCTCACTGTTGTACTGTTTTTCACAAGGAGGTCTGCCCACATGTCAACGACTCTTCTGAGTGTTTGGATGAACTCCATTTGGCAGGGCTGACCCACCACAGCTGCTTAATGAAATTATATCAAAAGGAGGTAGAGATTTTGTATGCTGCATGCTACCTTTCTCTGCAACAAATTAAATACAAGGACACTCTGACAAGGAGAGAGTGAGCTAAACACACACTTCACAGCTGTGCCACTCTCTCTATCTCTGGATTCCCCCCGAAATCCCTTGGACACAAGCAAGCAAGCATGCAAACAAACAAACAAGCAAACACAACCATGCATACACACACAAGCTGTCCTTATCTGAAGCCAGACATGACTGAATGAGCGCGCTGCCGTGTCCCTGCTGTTCTATCACCTGGGAAATGGAGCCAAGACTAACTGGACAGTGGACCGTGGGAGGCTGGTATGATAAACGCTGCTGTAAACTGGAGGAGACCGCATACTGCTGCACCCACAGAGGCTAAAATGTCACCCATGGTGAACAGATGCCACATCAACCTGTTTGGAAAATGTCATGTCTTCTGGTGACGTAGTATAAGAGTGAAGGTTATTAAAGAGCCTGGAAGTCACTGCCCTTTCACAGACGCTGGTTAACTCAGCAAAATGCTCTTGTGCTATTTATATTTAGCCATCATTTATTTTCACAGGCTGAGTCTTATCATTCACAAAGACAACTTTCTAAATAGCATTCTTAAAAATCGTGTGATGATTAAAATAATACAATAGCAGTCATTCTCTCAATAACAAATACATTATATTGTTAAAACTTGGTGTGTAGGATGTATCACATCTACATCACATCATGTGATAGCATTCTTAAACATCATCTTAAACATCTACATCACATCATGTGATGTAGTGGTTTAAACACAGTGTTTACCACAGGGGTTTTTTTGCAGTGGTCAACCCCTGAAAGGGGATCATGTGCTGGTGGAAAGCTCTGAATTATTTGACATTTTGAAGTTGGCTTCAAAAGATCATTCATTCCATTTGCTGAGGTCATTTTTATAAGTGCAATTCCAAATGTACTTTGCACTCAACATGCAGTTTCTTTTGCATTTAGAAGTATCCATTTGAAAGGAAGAGATAAATACAAAAATTTGGGTATTATTACACTGGTGGCATTGTTGCCTCACAGCAAAACTCCTACAGTCTAAAAGACAGGTAGGTTAGGGAAATACGAAACTTTGAATTGCCAATAGAAGAGAATCAATTTCTCTTCTGTCAGCCTTTTGATAGACTGCCAATCTGTGCACTAGGATGGGCTTAAGTCCCTCATTACCCTTTACAGGATAAACACACATAGATGATGGATGGATGGAAAGACACAATGTCTTAGTCTTATAGTTTAGGTCATAATACTCAATGTTAACCATGCATACACACAGCACACGGCCACGGCAATACAGCATAAGATGGCTGTTACGGTGGAAATACGAATTCTGCAGGAAGGCAAACTGTTACTCCATGCAGACATGAGACAAAACTAAATGTGATGGAGAAGAATTCTTACTGTGCCTGTATGTCACATACAATGACTGTAGAAAGAAAACTTTACAAGCTAATGAACGACATGCTAAAAATGCAATGGATAATTAATGATGTACACACAAAAAGTAAATGTTTTATAATAATGTGAATACCACTGAAATTACAGTGTATGATGTTGGTTGGCTTTTTTGCAATAGGAAGGGGTTACTGTTTCTGTAGGCAGCATTTTGACATTTTTAATTCCTGTGATTTATGATCGAAGCAGAAAAATAAATTGGTCTCACAATACTGACATAACATCTCCATTTATCACCTTCACATCAAAACAAATATGGATCACAAGTCTATAAATACAAAGATAGTGGTGAACATGAACAGCATATGAACAACCAAGCAAACACAGATGATCAAATTTGCCCAAGGAGCGTGACGTTTACATACATGCTAATGCTTATTCTCTATGTGGACTGTGTGCATTCTAAATGTTATATTAGGTCATAAATGTCACACTGTTATAGGAATATGAATACAAATGCTTTACATGACATTATCAGTAAGCTCTCTCAGTAATGCAGTAAGAGATTGTAGAGACTTAACAACAAATCACCTTTTCTTCAGCCTGTGGGTAAAAAAAACTAACTTTGAGAGAATTGTAGCGATGACCTTTCCTCTAAACTACAGAATTTTACATTATGAACCCACATTAATGAGAACAGAGACATACACCATGACATTCTGTGGTCTTCTATGGGCCATACAATTCTTTCATGCTTTATTGTAATGTGATGGATTTTTAACCAAATCCTTCATAATCGCCACTTGTCCATTGTTTTTCAGCCCTCATTTGTTATTTACAGGTTTGAAATGTCCAGATTTAGACTTTAGACTCCAGACGGTCCAGTAAAGTACACGTCTCCACTGATTATCTTTCCAGACTGATTATCCCTCCTTCCACAGTGTGACAACACATAAACAAAGTATTTAAAAGAGAAATCATGAACTGAAGATGATATTCTTGACTACAATTTTGATAAGCACACCAGTAGATAGAGAATGAAGTGTGTTCTCCAGCAAAGAAGTCATAAAAAGCATTAAGTGTGCTTTTCTCATTACCTGGTTCATGCGTCAGACTACAAAAATCTGATCTGTTAAATTATGAGTGGAGGCAGAGAGCAGTGAAAGTGACTTACTTCTCTACGCAGGTTCTGATTTGACACTATAATCACATTGGGTGGATCTCCGACAGCTGTGGCAGCCCCTCCAATGTTGGTGAAGATTACCTCTGCAATCAGGACATGTCTGGGGTCGAGATTAAGCACCTCACACAACCTGCAAAATCAGATAGAGACAGAAAAGCCCTTTAGCACTGATTAGAATGCAATGTGTGCGAGAAATAAATGTAGCATAAAAAAAGGATATGGATAGATAAACAACATTGGTCATTTAACATGTGTCTGTCAGAACAGGATCTCCATCCTGTTGGCCGGGTAACAAATCAGAGCATTTTACTTTTGTTGCATTTATACTGGGAGTCTCATATGAGTCAAGTCAAACTCCCATCTGTTTATGATCTGTTGGCAAAAAAGCTATTTCAAGGGCTGTATGAGTACAATTAAAGGAGAGGAAATCGGGGCACTAACAATGAGGAAGAGGCAGTGGTGGGCAGCACACATAAGATGATCTGTAAGACACTACAGCACAGTAAATTGTAGCTTTCACATATTTGTTCCGTTTTTAGGCAAGTAATGTGGGCTTTCTGTGTCGGACTATATTTATCTTTTTTCATAGAGAAGGCAGTGATGGAAAAACATGTGACAATTGTGAAGAATGATGACAATAGATAACATATTCATTCAAATATAAAGATAAACTCCACAATTTTAAACTCATAAAGCACAATCATGAATCACATTTTCCTTCTTGGTAAGTGTCAAGAGCCACTTCTAGCTATCACTTGGGAGAATACACGATGAAGATAAGGAAGGAATTCTGGCTTCAATTCCTACTGAAATTATAAAAAATACTCCAGTTGTATTAGAAAAATAAATATTAAACCACTATGCTATATTGCAACCTTTGTCACAGGAATTTGGGTATTTCTGAAGACAAACATAACAAGTAGCAACAACCCATGTACTGTCTGTTTAATACGCCCTTCTGAGAGGCCTGTCCTGCTCTGATTGGCCAGCTGGTAACACCCACGGACTGCAAAAGTCCTGCTCACTAACCCTCCTTGTACTGCAAAGGTGTCTGACCCGATGTGTTGGCTAGATTAAAATCCTTTACTTTAAATTCAATTAATTTAAAGTAAAGGACTATTCAAAAACTAAAATTTTTAATAGATATTTCTATACCTACAGAAATGCACCAATAGAGTTTTGCATCTTTGAAAATTGACCCTACTCCCTGTAGTATTTACACTATAAAATGAGTGAAAATAACATAAAACATAATATGTCCCTTTCAACGCTGTACCAGGCTTGGATGTTACGTTTCTTGTACCTCGGACTGCACAGGAACAGCACCTACAGCTGCAGTTGCAAGAGTAACAACAGCATGATGACATCACCAGTGCAGTCAGGACTGACGGATGAAATTTCTCAGCTGTTTCTATGACCCATTTTCAAAAAGCAAACTGCTACCTAATGTGTGGCAACAAAAAAAAATACTGTACCTTATGGTGACAGGGGTAAACAGCATCATAGTAGTCACATTATCCAGAAAAGCAGAAAGAATGGCTGCAATAAGACAGAGGATGATGATCATAGGCCAGACTCTCCCTCTGGATAGCTGATAGGCCTGTGGAAGGAAGAAACGTTCCATGAGGAGTCGATGCTCATAGCAGTCAGGAACCATAATGTGGATGCGTCAATGCATTCATCCAAGTGCAAGTCAAAATCAAAGGCAAACTAATATTTCAGCAATCTGCAAACAGGGCCTCATTCTGACGCCTCTGAGATGTGTTTTAGGCTATCACAGCACACAAGAATGTTGTGATGAAGACGAACCTCATGCATGTTTTTGGAGTTATCACTGAATACATATGCAATTTATAGACTGATATTTAAATTCAATTAGTCTATAACAGATTTAGGGGGAGGCGATGCTACCAGGTTGTGAGTCTCCCTGATGGTGGGTGAGCGCTTTATCCTGGCACCACCAAATTGCGCCATGTTTGCAATATTGTAATTACTTCTTAATCAGAAAAAGAAAAAAAAATGGATCTGCTTTCACTCTCCTTGAGCACTGCTGTGTACACTAAGGGAAAAACAGGCACTGTCTCTTTAAGGCGTTGGGCATTCAACATTGCTCTGAGCAGACGGGTCTGTACTTTCAAGGGCAAATGGAATAGCCATTCATCAGAGAATTACACACAGACTCACACTCAGAGACACTATCTTCCTTAAGCCTAAAACCTATGGGGCGAGGGCCAGTTTTAAACCTACAGGGGCGCCACTGTTTCTACATAATATCACAATGTGTCAGAGCTGCTAAGATGCTCTTTGAGAAGGTATTTTAATTTGGAGAGCCTGCCCTTCTCCAACACACACTTAAAATTCATGAGCCTGTACGATTCAGCTCTTCTCTCAGTGTTTCTGTGCTACTGTACCTGAAGGACAGATGCATTTGTCCTTCTTCAGCGTCTACTGGGAGCAATCAGGATTAAACCTGAGCATCTTGTTCTGATAGGACAAAACTCTGACCTTATGTAGAGCAGAGGAGAGGCTCTTCATCTTCTATTGTAGAATAACAGTCTAATGTGAGAGGATGTGTTTTGATGGACAGCAGCTTCAGAAAGTTTAATTTAAAAATTAAAAGATAAAACTACTTTATTAAAGGTGATGTCTATCATCTAATGCTCCTTTGAATAAGAAATACAACTGAACATGCAAAGGTAACAAAACTATAGAGCAAAAGATTGAAAGGTTGTTTTTATCTGCTTATTGCAGTAAAGTATTTTGGGTCAGTATCGAAGGTTGTTAGGATATCTTGTATTACAAACGCCACCTCAAATCTCGGTCCAGTAAGATTTGTCAAAACAAAAACTGTAGGCTCACCTCATGTCAGTGCAGAAAAAACAGCAGCCTTAACGATTCTAAATGCCAAGAGCCCTCAAACAGTGGGGAGCTATTTTCAGTTTTGAAAAGCTAAATTATAATGACATGTCATTTACATGAAGGGTCAAAAGTAATCATGCAGGGTAATAAAACACAAAAAATGAACAAGGGGGTGGACAACAAAAACAGTCCACATGCTTTCTTATTTTCAGCAAAAACAACTGAATGACAGCTATTGTACCACTTTGATCGTCCTGTGTAGTAGAGGGACTGCAATGACTGCTATGGTCACAATTACACGTTGAAAATCTCCAACGATTCTACAGATTTTGTTGATTTTTCTTAATCAAACAATGTTTTTATTTGAATTTGAACACAGCAGAATATACAGAGCACAGATATAAAGTGAACAGCAGGAGTATAGTGCTACGGTTTGTAAGAAAATGGACTTTCGACAAAGCTGTAGACTACGCCCTGAAAGCATTTTAAAAAAGGACCCCATATTTTAAGGATCTGAATTGCAGAGTGAATATCGAATCTTCTCAAGGTCTAAACAGGACATTATATCTCCCAAACACTGAGTGTGTGTGGGCAGGGCAGCGTCTCTCCACCTCAACAAGACCGCACGCCTGGCCTGAAAGGAGGCAAAAGATAAAGTGCATTGTTTTAGTGGGGTCAGGCGTGCATCTTCCTCTGTGGTGACACCAAAAAGGGAAACCAAAGGGTCGGGTACTTAGTCTGAATAAAGAATCTGGGACAACGTTTGAAAAACATCCTTCCAATAATTTTTACGAGATAGCTTAACTTTTGACGTGTGAGTCCTGTGCACAACCTTAAACTGTATCAGACAGTGGCAGGCACAGAGGGATGGTGAATTTACACGTTTAAGAATGGAATCCCAAGTATCATCCGAGATTGAGAGATTTAAATCCTGCTCCCTGGCTGATTTCATCTTGTCCAGGGGGGTACACCTCAGACTCATTTCCATGTCATAATTAAAGCTTTACTTGATGTATCTAAAGAGAGGAAAGAACCGATAGAGTCTTTTTCAGGTGTCTCAGGGAAACATGATAGCTGAGAATGCACATAGTGCCTGGCTTGCAGATATCTATTTTTTTTTTAAAAGGGTTTTAGAGTGTCTGATACCCTTTCTGTGCCGTTCCTGGGATACAGGATCATGTGTAGATGGTTTGAAGAGATGACTTGATGAAATAGGGCTTAAAAGGGAAAAAACATGTAGACCAAAGTATTTCCTGGACTGAGCCCACACTCTTAAGGTATGCTAAATGGGATTCTCAATCAAATTAGGTGGAGGGAGAGGGGATGAGGATCCAAGCAGTGCCAGGATCGATTCATTGTCACTAGATTTCACTTCCATTGCCACCCATTCTGGGCAGCCAGACCAATTATGGAAATGTGACCTAAACGCAAGACAACGTAAGATAGCAGCCCATTAAAAAGACGAAAGTTAGGAAGTGCCATGCCCCCGCAGCTTTTAGAGTTTTGCAGGTGGGCCTTGTTTAGTCGAGGATGCTTACCCCTCCATACATAAAATGATATAGTCGAATCCAGTTAGTCAAAAAATGATTTAGGAATAAAAATTGGTATACACTGGAAAAGATACAGACATTTAGAAGTGATGGTCATTTTGACAGAATTAATTCGACCCAAAAGAGATATGTGGGGTGAACATTTTGTTCATTTTAAATTGCTGATTGTAGTACGGGGATTTAAAATGATCAAACAACTCACCTTTACAGCACAATAATCAAAGAAGCCAGTCTCAGAGAAAATGGCCACCAGTACCATCTGGAAGAGACAGGATACGTGTGTAAAAATCACTTTCTTATATATAAGTTTATTGTTCAAAAATTACTAAATTCTGGGTAAGGTAATAGTATAGCCAACAGAAACCCTGATCGGAACGGATGGTAAAAAGAAGAAGAAGAAGAAGAAGAAGAAGAAGAAGAAGAAGAAGAAGAAGAAGAAGAAGAAGAAGAAGAAGACGAAGAGGAAGAGTGATTGAGGAAAGAACAAATATATTTCTTCAGGGACAATGGGCTTTTGCAAACATCAGTGATGAGCTAAACCAGATGTGTTTAGCGTTTAATTCTGGAAGGAGAGCAGGGAGAGATGAAAAATATGTACTGTTGTGTTACATCAGGACCACAGATGAGAACCACTGAAAAGAAAAGTACTAAAAGGACTAAATAAAAACAAACACGCCATCCATCCTTGTCCCACCCTTTTTTATACCCTTCCTTCTCAAACACGCTCTTCAATTTTATAACACACTTGAAAATGCAATTGTTTCCATGGAGGCAAGCTCTTAAGACCGTATTTTGATAGAAATACTTCAGGCTGTTCGAAAGTGGAAAATCCCAAATAATGTTTGTTGAGCCTGAATGTATGACAAGATGTTTGAGATTCTCTCACCATGCCAAACAGAAGGGCCAGCGTCTCATAGTCGATCCACTCGACCACAGTAACCAGACTTGGCCTCTGTGGGGGAGACAAACAAGATTTGGACATTTCCTTTGTCTTTGCAAAGAATTAGTGTAGCTGTAGATATTTAATTTTTCCTCTTTCATGCTTTTTATATAGAAAAAAAATCCATATCTTATCCAAAATGAAGCTTTCAGGGCAGTTCAGGGCCTGTGTGTTTGTCTTACTGGATGCATTTCTATTGACGTGAACCTCAATTTGTGCATCTTTGACCATGTTCAACACGTACTTCCTACTATATCATACTTTGTATTATGATAATGACAGAAAAGGACAAAAAACCAATGTCCCCTTTTTTTTAAAAGTATAGTTTAGTAGATACACCAGCCTTCCAAGCAGAGTTACACTCTGGTCTGACGGTACTCATTATGTGTATAAAATGGTAATGGAAAGAGTCTTACATCACCAATGATAGCCAGAGCAGCCAGGGCCGCCAAAGATCCCAGCATGGCAGCCAGAGTGCGGTGCACGATCTGAAAATTCATGAGATTTACGAAGAGAGCAAAAAATTAAAGCCTCTGAGCTGAAACTTGAATATTAGATATTCGAAGTATTGAAAAATAATCACATTCTATCATCAAGATCACTCTTTTTTTATCTGTCTAGCAGCACGCACAGACCTCAGAAGATGTACAGTACGTTTGAGGGCTGCTGAGTAAAAGTATCGCTGATTAAGTGTGACTCTTGTCCTGCCTGAGGCGAAGCTGCAATCAAAGTGTTGCTAGTTTTTTTATCCAATAATCACCAGTCCAAAGTAGTAAGAGAGAACTGGCAGGAACACCAACACTTAGTCATAATATTGTCACTTAATCCGTTTCTAGAAAACCTGCTCCCTGACTTTTTTTTGGGAGATGTCACAGTAAACTGAGTACAAACTGTGGCAGAAAGTGATACTGAGTGAACTGATTCAGTCATGATTAGAATGCAGACTAAGTGGGAATTCCCTGATAAGCCAAACTTTACTCGAGCTGATGCTGCCCGAGCTTGTTCTGGCCTCTTGGGTTCTGACCTTGTTTTAGTGCTGATTTCAACACTGTTTTTTTTTATATTTTGACATAATTATACTGTATTTATGATACATATGATACTTTGATATAACAACTTAAAGGGAAAATCTACTCTGAAGCAGAATTTGATTCTTGATGCTCTGATTTCTAACAGCTGTCTATTTGTACGATACTGACTTTGGTGTCACAAATCATTGGAATACCACAATAAACATTGCACTCACAGTGAATTTTCCCTTTAAACACTGGTATCTGCGGAACAAGTTGATGTGAAAATGGGATCTGACATTCTACATCCTTTTATTTAGCTTTTTTCACATATATATTTTTCCTCATCAGAAACAAAAGGACACTCTCAAATTAACCAGGTTATTCTTAAACATTAAGCCTATTTTAACAGAATGGTTGATGACATGTCTGGGTTGTAATGTCTACAATGAAATCATGTGCCATTACATCCAGAAATGCACTTAAAGGATATCACAGACAATTCTATGATGCTCTTCAGAGCCACAATCAGTAATGGTGAATCCCTTAATTAAATCATGGTAGTGATATTGGGCAGCAAAGCGTCACCTCTGACTTTTCATTTGAATAAATTCAAGGAAAGTAGGTCACTTACTGTAAGCAGGCAATGACTGAGGCTTTTAATAATGGGCAAGCTGGTGCCTTTGCTTTGACCTAAATGAGAGACGAGCTTGGGCAAGTAATGTTAAATCTCATGTGTGATGAATTATTACCGATTTGCCCTCAGATATGCCCATAAAGTGTTTTTTTTCCCTTTAAGTTTGATCAAAGTAAAATATAAACAAAAATATATCCCTGTAAATAATTAATGGCGGGCAATACTAAAAGAATAACTGGAAGCTGTCTGGGTTAAGAAAAAGAGATGAATACTGGGAAAGAAGGTTGAGCTCTCGAATATGTGCTGACGGGCAGGAGGGAGAAGGTTTAACATAAAACCTACTCACAGATCTCCATTAAGAAGCTTTAATGAATCTAAACAGGAAGATTGACGGGCTACTAAGGAAGAGTTGAGGTTTTTAGCTCATTCCTCTCAGGCTTTAATGAAATGCGGAAATTCAATACACAGAGAGGATGAAAAACATAAAAATTAGAAATCAAGATAAGGCAGTGAAAGAAAAAAATGTTCTATGTTAATTAGTGTATATTGCCAATCATAACAGAACAATGTATGAGAACAGATGTCACGCAAGTAATTACATTCATACTAAACTTGCTGAACTGGGTTTTGTCACTCACAGATGAATAATGGGTCAGACTTCTAGAGACTTCTTTTTCTCTGATTACATCTGTTTAGATAATGGATAAAGCGGAACAAAAGCCACCTCTCTTTATGCTTCAGGCTTTGTCAGTAAGAAAGAAAGAAAGACTGAGCTGTGATCCTTCGCTCAGTAAGATCACCGATAAAGTACCCATCAAAAATAAGAAAAGTGGTGTGCAATTACCAACAGTTTGAAGGCGGGTTTTGTTTTAACGTGTCATATGTGGGCATACAGAGCCACACAAAATCCACATAGTGAGAGAAAGTGTATGTATGCGCTCACTCATTAAGTTGGTTGTTCAGGTTCATGTCAGACTAAAGTATAATGGAGAAAAACAAATCTGCTGTGCAGAGGAGTTGGACATTCACAAATGGAGGCAGAAGTGAAGACAGCTGACATGTTTGGTGATGTCTGAATTGCATTGCGCTGTGTGCTCTTCTGCTTTAGAAAAATTCTGTGAATTTTCAATTAAATTTTAAGTGAGCAGACCTGTCAGTGACAGCAATGACATGAGAGTCTGTGCAGGACAAGACGCTGCTGTCATCTCTCAATAGCCTGCTATTGACGTTACCATCAGAGTTTTGGCCCTGCCAGCTCAGCTTAGTGAGCTCACCCTCAGGGAGATTAGCCTGTCTAATTAAAACCAAAGACTCACTGGAAATTAATGAAAATTACACATGTATCACTAGCAGATACATGTATCACCTGTCTGTCTGCAGAGAAGAAGAAGCTACTAATGAAATAAGACTTTGCAGCATAATTAATGTAGAATGTATCATATGTAGTAATATTCATTCATTTGTTGATGAATCCTCTTTAATATGCATTAATTAGTGTCTTATAACTGTATGCTGTCATTTTCTGTGGGATTGCATTTGATCAATAATTTTGGTTAAATAATCTTCTTTTTTTAAATTTAGATTTTAGTAGTAATTTGTAAAATAGAGATAAGCATGATCAGGACCCATAGGAAGTTGTTTTATAAACATTCGTTGGATTAAAAAAAATAAATCAAAAGATTATTAGATCACTCTGATAACGTGTTACAGCAACACTGTGCGTTGTAACAGACAAGCTTTACACGGTATACAGAATATCTATGTATGATTGAAATTATACGTAGTACTTTATTGTTTCATATGATCCAAAGAAAACGATCCAAAGAAAACGTATGCATTCCTGTCATTTACCTCAAAGATGATGAGAATATAGACGCCAGCCAAGATGATTCCAGCTATGGCCACCTGTGTCTCCACGCTGACATAGAGTGACTGGTGCGTCATAGATAACGGCACGACATCATTCTCCTGTAGAAAGGCCTGAATTGTGATGATGATGGGATCGCTGTGCAGGAAAGGGAGCAGTGAAACAAGGTGGATTTTCTATGAGAATCTGTTGTAGTAAAGAACTTTTTTTCTTTAGAACTACGAATTTCTAAATATAATTTATAATCTGATTGAATAGGCAAGTAATGGAGAAACATAATGCCATTGATGTTAAAGTCCAGCAGCAGACACATAATAACATCTCACAATATAATGTAGTCAAGTACAAGAAAGCCAATAATTTGCATTTATCCAAATCATTTTTCTTTTTAATTTCTTCATTTGATCAAGATTTGATTTTTGATTTTTTTAATTATAGAAACATGAAAGAAAAGACAGAAGATTGGCAGACTTAGCCACAAGTCAAAATTTTGTAAAACGTTTTATACTGTGCAGCTTTTTAGGTTGCAAATGAAACTCAATTTTTAAAAAATTCCATGAAAAGTAAATTATAAAAATAGACGTGCAGTGTAGTGAATGCTGTTCATCGACCAGTGTTTGACATACCTGCTGACCATCTCAAATGTTTTTGTTAATAGAATCTGGTCACTTCGTTGACCATGTAGAGGAATGGTCCAATTATGAAGCACCTGTTCACATAAAAACACATTCTTACAAAGACTTAACACCTTCACAGATAATAAACCTAAAGAAAGGCTTTAAAATAAGTCACCTGCTGAGTCCTCCTCCTTCGCTGCCCCCCCTGCTCCGTCTGCTCCACCTGGATCAGGATGTACTCTTGGGTGTTGAGGTCAATCATCGCACCTGCAAAAGGCCCTCCCACCTGTAGCTTCAGTAAAGCATTGTCTCGAAAATCGGTCAGGTTCATTGCTGTTGGACGCAGGCCGTCAAGAGAAAAATGTGAATGCTGAATGTATTTGTGGTTTATTAGAAAGCATTAAACAGAGTGGCACAGGGGATCAGACATGAGCTTGGGCCATTAGCATTCTTGCCTCGTCCATAGCAGACTGTAAGTCTTGGCTGGATGGGAGCTTTAGTTTGGTGAGCGACTGAGACTGTAAGAAAAATGAAATTCATTACAGTATTCCTCTTTTACTTTTATACAGCCTGATGATAAACCCTTGTTGTTTAAAAGACATCACTCATTTGTTCTGTGCCTGAGTGAGTTTCATCAACCAGTATTGATAGTGCTGATTACTGGCCTACTGATGATTTAGTGCTCCATTTTTTTATGCTGAAGATAACTTTTCAGTCATACATTTGCTGAGGATAAAGAAAGAATCGTTCAATGGACAAAACTTTTTTTTTTTGTTGCTCTCACAACACATTGATGCAGCAGAAAAGGATACAGAAACTCTCTGTCGATGAGACTGCCAACATCCTCCAGGGGTTGTCTCGATCTGGATACATACTGAAGAACAACTGAGAGCAGAATAAACTTATTAACATATTTTTCACCTTAATTGTGAATTTCCTGCCAATAACTGGAGAGAAAAAAACATAAACTAAAATAGACATATGGACTTTTCTTGCTGAACTCTCTTTGCAGAATGTCAGACCCTTTTAGACACTTCTTAAGGGTCATATCAGGACCCCTACCTGATGAGTTGTGCTTTACTATACTGCACTATAAAAATGAGGGGAAATAACTGAAAGTGTAGTACGTTCTCTTTAAATGGTCAATCTTCAAAGTGTAACACCACATTCTAAATAGTACAGGCAGTAAAAAGTGAGTGCAGTGTTTAATGTAACTTATATTCTGTACTCTGATGACTCACTTTGATCATGACCCAAATAGTATGGATTTTGTTTATTTTGTCCTCTTAGATCTTACATACTGTACATGCATGTCAGCCTATATCATGGCTGGTAACCTCCCTGCCTTTTGTCTTATGCGCACTGAATCAGCTTCAGCAATGACCACTAATTTAAATATACTGATAATGAAAAACGAATGCATATAAAGTGCAATTTCTATATTTCTGAGCACAAAATACAGCATTGTCACAGTCAAGAATGAATCTATGGTAGACAATCCACTTACACTGCAGAGAACTACAATGGAAAAGATACTGGTGATTTTTGAGGCCTTGAAGCAGCATCTGAAAAGACAAAAAAAAGAAAAGAAACAATGTTAACATTCAGAATAGTGTTCAGCATGGTAACACTTCAGGTATATTGCAGTCAGTTGAACGTGCAACCAAACAGAAGTCTTGCAGTGTCATGAATCTCTTCTGAGGGAGAAGAATGATCTCACCTCATACTACTGGTGAGTCTGAAGTTCAGGTTGAGGTTGTCTAGGGGGTCACTCTTATCTGAGGAGCTGGAGCGGGACAGGGACAGGCCAGTGACCTCACTGCCCAGCCGATACCTCTTTTCCAGGTCTAGGGAGCCGTTGTGCCACAGTTCTTCCTCTTCCACGAAGCTGGGGTCATGTAGGGTCATATATGTTACACTGAAATGGACAATCATTGTTAAAAGTCTCACATTATAATGTGCAAGTAGACAAAAGAATGTAGTACATTAGCATTAGGGCTTCCATAGACATCAGCTGCACACTTAAGCTCCTAAACTTAAAAATGTCTGAAAAAGAAGAGCATGCTATAATCACAATTTCATTACATGAGTTGTACATCAGGGTGGATTGATAGTAAGTTGGTTTGCTCAGTAATGTAAAAATAGAGAAATTTCATGAAAGAGCACTGCAAGCATGTAATTCTGATCCATGACTAAGATGGAAGCTAAATACGTAATCCCCTATTCTGAAAAATGGGTATTGTGGGTAAAATAATGTTGCAATGGAAACAATCTATAATTGAGGAATTACCCACCTGTCATCCTGAGAGAATCTCAGCAGAGGCGACCTCTCTGTAAGGTTGGCCTGATTTGTTTTCCCTTTGAGAATATTAACCACACTGAAATTGTGTCTGGAAAAAAATACAATGAATTCCAATGAGTTACAATAAAAACTGTTGACACAAAAATCCTCCCAAGAATGAATGTTTGCATGATCCTTCACGCTAACAGAGAAGGTTTCAGCAGCCAAGTCACTGCTGTCAGTCACTGTTTATAGAAATTTGCCAGACCCTTTATAACCCATCGATGTCAGAAAGGTGGGTGAGCATCTGGTGATCTGACACCAGAGGAGATCATTAAAGTGTCTTTTGTCACCCTGCTGCTGCTGCACTGTGTCCTGGAGGCTCCTGCAGGACACAGTGCAGCAGCAGCAGGGTGAC
>OMOW01026387.1:3733-14829 GCA_900312555.1 Lamprogrammus exutus | reverse complement strand
CTCCATCCCCTCAGTGATTCTGTCCTTAAAGTCTCTGTACTTTGATTTTCAACTGATCATATAAAATACACACCAGCGTGTTCAAACATTAATAGCATCAGAAAACACAATTGCATTCCAACAGTAGACTGATTCATTCATGAGCTACAGCACTTTTGGAAGAATGAGCAACACCCACTCAACTTTAGCAGCCAAATATAACAAAACCGTAAGGAATATCAAAAAACAAAGATTAAACTTTTGTCCAGTTTGGTCCAAATGTTCTTCATGAAAAGTTTTGTGACAAATGACCAAAATTGTAGGAGAGTCACAAAAAACTCCAGTTAGGTGCAAATGGGCGTAGCCTGTATGGATTAATGCGGATACATCCAAGGATTTTGATTGAATGACTGAAGTTCAAAAGTTATAGGCCAAAACATTAAGTGTTAATTACAGAGCCACCATCAGGCCGACCGGTATCAAAATTTAATGGTTTCCTATCCGAAAATAACTTTTTGTGATATCCTGTTAACAGGCAAACAGACAAGCAGATTGGCAAACGACTGACAACATAAACTCTTTGGCAGAGGTAATGAAACCCATCATATTTGTGAATCAATTTCCACAACAATAAAACCAAAACTGTTTTAGTTCGAAGTTGTTCAGGCTTTTGCCTTTGAAGATAAGTGGTCAGGGCTGAGTGTTTTAGTGAGAAACTCCAGATATAGTCTGCATAAAGTAGATCAGCCACTTGAAGCAGTGACCTTGTCCTTGAAGTTAAGCTACCTTCATTTGTTTTGAGCATGTACAAATGTAATAATAATGGAAGAAATTGTGTCTTTGTCAACCGATATTTTCAAATATAGAACAAATGTGAATCATTTTTATTATCATTAGAAGATATAATTACTTAGCTTGAGTTATTATCCACTGTTCAAAGGGTCACTACACCTCCATAGACACTGTCGTCTTTTAAGACAAGGAGGAACACTTGTTACACTAATTTAGTCATGCCTTCCAAATCTGTTAAAGGTGTATTGACATCAGTATTGTTTGTACACACAACAGAGAATTGAGGACATATTTTCAATTATGATCAGTTGGGAAACACATAAAATGCTGTCAGCATAGTACATACTGTAAAGAGCAGAGTACACAGGAACTCTTCAATGATTTGTGTAATTTAGCTGAAATTTAAATGGGAAAAAAAATTGCAATTTGAACTTTAGAGTTAGAGTTTAGAGCTACAATATTTACCTTTTTTAAAATTATTTTTTTTGGGGGGTGGGGTGGGGGGTGCTGAAATCCTCATTACATCCTGATAAGAATCCATAAATTGAGTGCTTTGTGAAAAATATCATGTCTCTGTAGCGCCTCCTATTGATGGAATCTGATTTAGGAAGAAACCTTTGGGCCCACCATTTACAAGGGTAATTGCTAAATCAACTGTCAATCATGTCTCATGTTCTTGGGTGGAAGGAGTTGTGGATGCAGGACTAGGGTGCAGCAGGTAGGGAGAATCTCAAAGGACTTTTCTGGTCTGCATTTCCAAAAAGGTAAAACGTTTTTAGGGTAAGAGTTAGGGTTATGTGGCATGAACTTACAACTATACGGTCAGATACACACAAACCCAAGAGAGAAGTAAACTGTGCTGGTCAGAAAAGTCCATCAAGAGGCACCCACAGAAAAAAACTAAATTTACTCGTGTTAAAAAAGCAGTTTAATATTAACAATACCATACACAGGAACAGCATTTGTAATTCTAACAAAATACAGTTCTGGAGCAGAAACTGCTTCTCAATGTTGACACAATGTCAGAAAAATGCACTCTGAGTAATCACACACATGTTTGAAATCAACCTTTGTTTCGAGGCCTGTGTTAAAAACAGCAGATGTGCTTCTCTGAGCTCAGACTACAGGCTCATGCAACGACTGTCACACTCGGGAACGTCTGGAGGAACTCAGAAAAAATAGATCTGCTCATATGCTGTGAAGCTTCCAGCATAGACAGGCGTATAGTTGTAAATCAGCGACGACGCCTCTTCCTCAGGATTGTCAAAGTGATGTAAACTTCTCCTTCCTACACAAAGCAGAGGAGGATCATATATGAACAGAGTAGAGTACAAAAGAAGCAAACAGAAAAGAAATGTTTCATTGGAATGATTGATAAATTCTGAGCCTAGCATGGAAAGATCTAACTCAGATCTTTCCAACGTGACACACTTTTCTGAGCTGCCCAAAAAAAATTCTCCACAGCTGATGTAACATCATCAACTGAGATAAAATAGATTCCAGCTAAAAACCTTTTTCATGTTTAGGAGGAAATGAAAGTCTGAAATTTGTAAATCAGGTGTATAGGGTGGCAGCCAGCAAGTACATTATCACACACATTATCTATCACATTATTATATTATTACACATTATCAACGCATGCTCACACTTGCTTACTTCCTTATGCGTCAAGTTCAGAACCTATCAATCGACTCGTGTGGAATAGGATGGCAGAGCGTACATGAAACGTCATCATGGGGAAATCCAGTAAAACAGGAGGTTGCATTGTTAGATTACAAAAATATATTACTTTGAGGATAATACTTTCTATAATTGGACTGAATAATAACAATAACATTTTCCCAACATCATGTTTGTTACAAACACTCCTCGGTCAGCATTTATTTGTTCACCAGCTTACCTTCATTACCAAAAAAATCACCCAGCAGAGAAGACAATTGGACAGCGTGTGATGAGTGAGGAAAGTTAAGTTTGCTGTCCCACTGAAAACGATTCACCTCTGGGTGCCACTGTACGCCATAGAAGGGGTATCTCTTACCTGGCTCAAAGAAAATACATTTATAACTCCATTAGAAATTATTCAGTTTAGAAATGATTTTCCTCTCAGTCCTGACAAGTTCATTAAAATGTCTTTGTAACCTTCAATGGTTGAGACAAAATAGGCTCCATCCTCAGCGATGTTTGTAGACAGAATGGAGAAGAAATTCTGCAGCTTCTTGTTTTCCTGGAAGGTCTGTAAGAACATTTTGGATATTGTTAATGTAGAGTACACATGCATACATTTATGACTCCTCTATATGTTTTGGTGAGGTCCTGTTTAGTCCTCATCCCATTGGTTTTAGTACATTCTGAAACCTTTGGTAACACATTTTATGAAGACAACAGGAGGAAACCCCAGAAGGGGAAGTGAAACATACAGTGACACTGGGACTTACAGCTACAGTGATTCCATAGTGGTGAAAATTGCCAGCTAGTGGTTCTTGGGTCAAGGCCTTCATGAGCTCAGTGGGGAAACCCCCAAACATCCGACTTGAATCGGCTTCTGCGGGGGAGAGAGGTCTTATCATCCAAACCATAGACGCACATACACATATTAGTATTACTATCAGACACAAACCTGATCTGAGAAGAACACATGACAATGTTGCATTTTTGAGAAACCACACACTGCCAAAAGTCTGGATGCAAAAACAGCATGAAAGACATAAAGCTGTCTCCATATACTTGATTCACTGAATGAGCTTTAAATGAGATCGATCTTCTTCAGACTTTCTCAGGAAGGTCTATCTGATTTAAAGCACAGTTAGTAAATTCCATATGTGCAGTGTATAGACACCTTAAAATCTATCATAACAGTGAACATTATCAAGTTTCAATATCCAAGATGTTTGTATGATAACAGTTTTGAGTGATAAATCTTCCATTGAAGATTGAAAAAATAAAAATGAGTAATGGTGGACAGTCAACGCCTAAAATGATGATATTCATGCAGAAATAATGTTTTGATAGCAGCAATTGTGTAGAATTTGGGACTCCAACCTCAAACGCCATCCAATTTAATTATGACCTGCTTGTACTGACACCAAGTGGTAAAATGTATCACATGCAACTTTACTGGGGGGAAAATCCCAAGAGGAAAGTAAATTAATATCTGAATCCACTTGGACTAAATGATAAAATGCAAAGTAAAACTGTGAGTCAGCCTGGATGAAATATGGTAGAGATCAACAAATAGAAAATGACGGATTTAGCTGTTACCTGCTGTGAGGTTCAGGGGCATTGCAATGTTCTCAGCTGGGGTTCTGGTGAGCAGATTTTCACCAGCTACCATCACAGTCAGAAGCTGCATGCCCATGCATGTGCCCCAGATTGGGAAGTAGTCCCCCGCATCATTGGCCTGAAAAACACACATAGACAGAAACTGTATTTGATAAGAGGCCTCAGAAACAGTATCTGTGGCTTTTGAAACTGGTCACAATCAGGACAAAATTTCAGTCATTCAAAGGAGGAAATGCACTTGCAATACCTCTACGAAAAGAAAACATTAACATTAAAAATTATATTGTGCTGTACCAACCCTCAGAGCCAGCCCGTAGAAGATGTTCGCCACCTTGGCAAAGTTTGATGTCTCTAAATCTATTGCGCCACCGATGAGGATGAGGCTAAACAGACATCACACAGTGAGGACAGAATAGATTCATAAGTCTGTGTTTAATATCTAATGAAGAAGTCTGTGAATTTATTTAACAAATTACTTTTCCTCTGTTTGTACCAACATGCAAACAATTACTTTTATGCTATTCATTTATTAGTGTTTTGTGTGAAATTACAGCCGCATGGCTCACCCATTGATGGAACTGAAGATTTTTTCATACTCAGCATTTGTAAGAGTCAACCTGTGAGAAAATTAATTAAAAAATAAATAAATGACAACAATGCTCGTTTAGAAAATGTTCTTAAAACTTACTGTAACTCTGTACTAAGTTAGAAAAACTTAGCAGAAGCTCAACTTCTTCCACATAATGAATAAAATTACTTTAAAAAAGTGAATAAAATCAAAGGTTAACAATGACAACAAACTAAAGTCAGTTCTAATTATAAATGTCTATACATGGTGTTTTCCTTTGAAGACTCCATCCTTAAATAAATAAATAATCAGGATTAGTGATATGGCATTACTGAAGTGTCCCTGTTTATACTGTGGATAAAAGTGTGTTTATCAGGTACTGTGTGAAAACTTCAGTTTTATTGGTCCAGTTTGTGGTCTGTCCATCTTAACCATGTTCAACCTACCGGATTGGCATCACTCTGCTCCCACCAGACTCAATGTATTTCACATAGGAGGCAGGTATGTAAGTCGTTCCAAATGGTTTCATGGATTCATCTGAAATCCCCATAGTCAAAATTCCTACCACACAAAAAAGTTTAACATGAGACCACAACCACAGTGAGCAGTGATAAAAGGGTTCACAAATATGACATATAAGATCTAAAACAGTGTTTTGTCAGCCTAGTTTAGACTTAGTGATTTGAAAATCCAGTCCAGGTTAACCACAACAATTGTTGATCTAGATCTTGATTGAAATGATCTGGAAAAGAGAAAAGGCAGTTAAATTATCCCCTTCTCTGTTGTCACAAATAGAATAAAGCTTTTAAAAAATTATTATCTGAAAGTTAGTTTAAAACTTTCTTGTGGCATTAAATATCAATCAAGTACAGCATTAGTTCAGCAGTTTTTGGAATAGACCTAAACCTAACTTAGCCCTTGTATGTGATCATATATAGTATATAATAATATGTAGTAGCTTCGTGTTTTGTAAAAATGAAAATTAAGCTGACAACATTTTCCTTACATTTCAACCTCTTGAATGGAACCAACTTTAGCCTTAGCCTGGACTTACCTATGATGGGTCTGTCGTTCACAGCCTCTCCTCTGGCTTTAGTCGGCAAAGCATTGCTCCAGCAACAACAACAACAGCAGCAGAGAACAAATACACACCAATATGCAGCAGATTCCATGTTGATCATGTTTTCTGTTCAATCCCCGGTGAGCACAGGGAGCCGACTGAGACGGGCGGATATGTAAACATGCTGATAAACTTGAAGGACGGGGAAGTGAGGAAAGCCCAGACTGACATGAGGTGATCGTGTGCAGTACATATCGGGGGCTGATGGGCCCACAAACCGCTGTATTCCGCTGTCAGCACGGAGTTTTGGTCAAATCTTCACTGTTAGCCTCATAAATCTCAGGGTCGCAGAAACCACGTGTTTGTGGTGTCAGCGTTGGGTTTTTTTTTAAACGAAACTGCAGTCAGTTCGGTTCACAGCTGCCAAACAGGTTTAGTTCAAAACAGAGAGGAGCCTCTGCTCTGAGTACAGTTTTGAAATGACAACAGATGATAGTTATACTTTGAGAGGAGCTCCAGCAAAGTGCCTCAAATCTGACCCAGGACTTTAATTTCTGTTTCATCATAATGATTCCATATTTAAACTTGAAGGAATTCAGGGAGCACAAACCTCTGCCAAGGCCGAGCAGCCCTCCAATTATGAATATATCAGTGATGAACCTTTTAAAGAAAACACTGATGAGTACAGTAGGTGACTCATTGAAATCTGAGATGGTTTATTGATGTAATTTATGTAGATACTTTCACATATTATGTAGTCAAAGACGGCATGTATGCTTGGCAATCAATTAATGCTCTGAGCTGAGCAAAGTGTTGTTAAATGTAAATGTTTCAGTACAGTAGTGCAATAAAATGAGTTTATGTAAGCACTGGTAAAAAATATAGAAGCTCTGGTATATTCAGAGTACAGACTTAATTCACTAAATAAGACATGAGTACACAAACAACATGTGTTCGTGTGCAGCTTAAAAAAGAGGAACATTTGGTCACATTGTTTCAGTGATCCAGCATTTGTCCGAAAGATGAACTTCCCAGACATCTGTGGGAGCAGAAGTCTTCATCTTCAAAAGGTGAACAAACTCCAACTGTTTCAGTCTTTCTCTGGAAAAAAAAAAGTTAATATAAAAAGAGCACTTTAAACTGAATTAAATCAAAATCAGCTCTCAAAACCTAATGTCTCTTATAATTGGTAGGCTTTATAACTATTCCATTACACACACACACACACACACACACACACAGAGAGAGACGCACGCACGCACACACACAAATTCTAGCAATTTCTAGCTTTCAAAGTGATTTTAAAATGTGTTTCTTAGGATTCCGTTATTATGAACTTACAGTATAACCATTTAAACTGACTCCAGTGGCTCAGCACTTGGAGTTGTAACATTATAAATAGATGCTGATCTCAGCAGGTCATTCTGATTGTCTTGACCCCATCACAAACCGGACTTGACAGAATGTAATGAGATGTTAAAAATTCAGTGATTCAGAAATTTTGTTTTGTTTTATTTCGGCTTTCATGTTGGCTTTAAAATGCAAAATGTGACAGACAGATATTCCCCTGAGGTTATTATGAAAACCTAATTTACTCATCAATTGTTTTCTTCATCTCAAAAGTATTTGTAATATTTGTGTTGACACCAAAATGATGTCCGTCTGGACATTTTGGATAACTTACAGTGTGGTTTTGTGAAACAAAAACAGTTTTTAAAAAACTATTTCACATTTTACCAAAACACATCTATCCAACCCAAGACAAAATCAGTCTTAATTTGTCCTAATCACTATCCTGAACAAATATGGCTAAAATGTTTCCTGCAACTTACCCCGGAGTCTTTCTATTTCCTGACTAATATCTGCATAAACAGCAGCCAGCAGCTCCTCTTTTGGCTTTAGTCCATCTAAAAACACTGGAAAACAGATATTCAACAAATAAGAGCATTTTATTTTGTTATTCAACGCTTTTACTCTTGCTACAGTAATAACAGTATAATCATTATTGCCATATTTTAAAGTCTCACCACTTTAATATCACAACACCTACAGTACAATAATCACAGTTATAATGACTGTATCGTTGTCATCAATTTCTTCAGCCGACAAAGGCATAAAAGACATTTTTGCTTTGTGGCTCCAGAGACACTCACCAATTCCTGACACCATGTTCTCCATCTCCTGTCGGTTTTTTATGTACATTGGCCACACGTGTCCGTCAAAGTAGCCAGGTGTGTCAGGAGGTGTGTACACCCTAGAACTGTCAGTTAAATACAGCAACGAAACAAATACACAAAGCAATAGACATATTTATTTCTCTAACCGTCTCTTCCGTTTAATCCACATTAAAAATATCATTGCATCCCCACCTTCGTCTCTTCTTGCAGACATCATAAGGGATTTCCATGAAATATCTTTTGTCCATTAGCTCATTCAAAGGCCTATCAATCAAAGGGTAAAACATATTAATATAGAAATACAGTATTAGAGGATATCTATACAAGCTCTATGATGGGAAAGTATAATGAACAAATACTAAACCAGGAGACACAAGAAATCATAACTGCATAGCTGCTTTCCAAAAAAGTAATGGAAATCCTTTGCAGAACATAATTCAGTAATTCTTACATATGGCTGATTCTGTCTGTGAAATCATTTTAGAACTTAGTTATTAACTTATTACAGGACAACACCACTGCAGCCTCCTTTGTTTACCTGTAGTTAAAAATCAGGAAGCCCTCCACTATCAGCACAAACACGTCTTCTTTGACTGATGCTGCTGTGAGCTCTGCTCTCAGGCCTCGATCTGCAAGGAACGACTCTGGATCCCTTCGCCACGTGTCAACCACGCTCATCATCACATCCATGTGGAGGGCATCAAGCACTAAACAGTATAATTAGAATGACCTTCTTTAATGATTCATCAACTGTAGTGACAATTACGCTGACAGAAAAATAATATGAGGATTCAAATGATCAATCTCATCTTTTTATGGATAGTGAAGCCACTATGTGGAGAAATCTCCTCTTAGCCACCATTATCAGCGATCCAATTCTTTGTGTTATGACCCACACATTGTGACCAGGTGAGGGTTTGAACTAGGCTTGGTCTGTAAACTGAGGTCTCTTTACTACCACTAAAACATTCTACTTTCTACTACTTGAATAACAAGTGAGTAAATAAAGTGTCCTTACTGTCATACTGCTTAAACCCGTTGCTGTCCACAGGTACCACAGAATCATCCTGAAAACAAGAGCATCCACCATGATCACACAAGCCTTCAGATTCCCATCATGACAGTGAAAGTGTAGAACATGTGATATGAGGTGAAGCTGACCCCCCTCCATACCTTAAAGAAAGAATCCTGTGCAATGATGCAGCTGTTGGGGACCTGCTGGTGTAGACCTTGCGAAAGAGTAGACTTTCCTCCATTGGTCATCCTGAAAACAGATAAGGACCACACAACAATGAGCTTAATTACATAAATGACACACTTTGATTCAACCAACTATACACAAATACATTAGTGGATCTCAAACTTGTACGAAGTACCACCTCTGAGAAATCAAAAATAGCCCAAAAAAGTACCATCTCACCAACAAGCCACTAACCATAAGAACCATAGAAAAACCCCATGTTTGAATGAGTACTGTACCAAAAATGAGAAGGTTACAGTATGAGCGAGATCATTTACTGACATCCACCTAGAACAGAAGTACAAAGTGCACACATGGGATAAGTTGGCAAGTAGGTTTGATGTCGCTAATTGTATTTGTGAATAATTTAGTTGAGAGTTTTTTTTAAAATTGTCTGCAGACATTTCCTGATTCTTATTGTGTACCGCAAGGTGGCACTTCAAGCAGCATCCGTGGTACTTGTACCAGTTTGAGAACCACTAACTGATTTCATACTGTGACATTCCAACAACAATGATACCTGGTCCCCTTCAAAGACTTGATAACTAACCTATAACCTTTGCACAATCTTAATTTATCTTTCATACCATACATCATCATGTATACATCATATATACAAGTACATTTATTCATCTATATATACTTAATGTCCATATACACATGTATGTCCACACGTTTCCCTCTGTATCAGCACTGCACCGATATGTGTATATAATGTATATTTCTAATATTTAATATTGTATTCATTTGCAGTTTTTTTACTTTAATATTATTATTTGACCTTTTATGTAAAAACATTATTATTGTATAAAGTACGTATATTATGTTGTATATATCACAATGGTGTCACAACTGTTTTTTGTTGTACAACTCTGCTTGTGTGATAACAATAAAGAAAATCTTGAACCTCCTATGTATGCTAAGAATAGTTGGTGAGATAAAAAGTTGAATTACTTCTCTGACTCCATTAAAGGCACACATGGATCAGTGTCTTTGCTAGTGCACCAGTGTTTACTTATCAGTCAGAGCTACCACATGCTTGTCACATGTTTTATTGATCTGCTGGTGTCCCTGTGTATGTCCTATTCTTGTATATGTCTGTGGTACCGACGTTAGTTAAGTTGTTGTTATTTGTTTTCTGATGCCTTTCTGCCCACTAGCCTCATTGTTTTGTCTGTTTTCTACTTACCTCTAACAGCCCCCCACCAAGATGCACCTCAAAACATGAATATCTTGGCTGTTTAGATGAGGGTTAAATAAAAATGAGTGATAAAAACATGACATTTTCACATTTTACCATTCATTCCAGCATTTTCTTGGATATGACTTGAAATTGTAAAATACCGAGGTATATTTGGCCCAAGCAGAAAGGGGGGGAGGTCAACAATGCGTGCCTATTTTCTGACAGGACGTCAACGAGGTAACACAATGCATGTCCTCTTCACTTACCCTCCTAATCCAACAACTAGTGTCTTCATTCCAGCTCGTAACGCCGTTCGGTTTCACTTATACGACTTACATACAGAGGATACGACGCGTTAATTAACGAATTACACGCTGTCGTTACCGCACACAGGCAAAGTCTCCCCGCCCACTGCATGCGTTTGCGCGATTCAACACTTGTGATTGGCTGTTAGATCAGCTACGTCACTCACATCGTGCACACCCACAGAAACCCAAACAAAAGACAAATAAACGTTAAAAGAGTCTGCAAGGGCAGCAATGAGTGATGTATTGATTTCTTCAGTGTTCTCTCGTGTCTCTCGTGTTATCTGCCATTCTATCTATCTATCTATCTATCATAATGAAACAAAACATTATAGTCTGAATAATTAGAAAATAATAGAATTGGACAGGTTTAGGTTTGCGCATGCGCAGCACGTCTTTTCCGTGTAGGCAGCAGTGCTCTCAGGCAGAACTTCCTCATTGATTAAAAAAAAAAAAAAAAAGTGCCTTACAGTCGATCGAACTTCGTTTCTGTGCGGAATAATAAACCAGCCC